>VZTZ01013735.1:0-58008 GCA_013400955.1 Drymodes brunneopygia
GCATAAGCTAAGGTCATAGCAGCGGACTGAAATATTTCAGAAAAAAAGGAAATAAACCTGACAGACTTCCCTCAGCTCCTCCTTTGGCAGCTTCAGGAGCTGTAGAATTTCCACCTGCCCCCTTCTGCCCTCACAGGATGGTCTTACAATAAAAACAGTAACAGATTGATCAATGTTGTCCTCTGTATATTCACTCTGTGTGGCCTCATTATCTTTTAACTCTGCTATATTTCTGTTTTAACAATGGATCTAGAGAATTGATTTTGTAACTCACAACACCTCCTTGCCCTGGCTTTCAGTTTGCCCCTATAGCTCTACCTAGCATTCTGAGGAAAAGGGGTACCTGTGCAGCAGTGAGGTTCCCAGGAGGGCACATTCCCCCTGGATCTGCATCACCTGCTGCTGTGGTCAGCCCTCACTCATGCTGGGAGTCTCACCAGCCCTGCTGTGCTCACTCCCATGACTAATTGCAGCTCACTTCATAAGGATTTAGCCTTGTCACCAATTTTACTCCAGTTCTGGAGGGCCAATGAGTGAGACAATTGTTTTGTTTTGTGGGTGGCTTCAATAATGCCTCATACTGGCTGCAGAGACTCTGGCTATTAGAAGCTGGCCCTACCTGGTTTGTAATGGTTGGGTGGAAGAGACAGTATGAACTATGAACTACCTCACTCCCATGGTGCATTTAGGGCATCACACCACATTATCTCCCATTTTCAGCCATTTGTTGTCGAAACCTTTTCTCAGGTAGTTCATTAAAAATTAATGTGAAAGGTCTCAGAAATCTCTCTTATTCTCCTTTGCTGAAAAAATAAAATAAAGTTATTAAAGTGCTTCTCTTCAACCAGTGCTTTCTTTTGTAAGGGAAATATTTTATCTAGCCACTGAGACAATAATTTCTGTTTCCAAAAACAGGAAGAAAAGTATAAACAATGTGCAGCCAGAACAAATAATAGAGGGGGTTTGCCAACTGCATTCCCAAATGCTCATACACAATATCTGTGACCAAAACTGCTACAGCTCCCGATTCCTGACATTCAGAACTGTCACACCATTTATTTTAGGCTCAAGATTTATGAAGGATTAGTGATGATAAAGACCTACTGCTAGTTCTAAGCAATCTTGGGATCTCCTGCAATTTGGAAACTGTCCCCAGTGTCTGTTGCAGGAGAACAGAAGCCAGAGTGATGGATACAGTACATGGGGAAGCAAAACTCTCATTCCTGTCCTTGCAGATCTTTGTCACACTTCCCTCTGTGCGGAGTGAAACTTCTGCATATGCAGTGCAGAGTCTGCAGTGGAAAGAGACAGAAGGATTTCCCTGAAGAAAAGCACTCTGGTGCACAGGCTTTAGCAGATGCAGGGGTGTGGGATGCCTCAGCCCTTGGCTGTCCCCAACCCCCTGCAAGGAGGTACCGACCCCACAACAGCATCTGCACGTCAGCCCCTGTTCCTGCATTGCAGGCACTCAGGTTCAGCCCTAGCGTGTAAGAGCAAACCCTGAGGAGGGTGAGTTTGTGGAGCTGAGAGAGTGAGAGCAGCAGTGGGACTGGTGTCAGTTGTGTCAGGGCAGTGATGCTGGCAGAAGGGCAGGCACAAGCTGCGGGGTTGCAGACATTGCTGTCCAAACAGTCTCATCACTGCATGGCTGTCCAGACCCCCATGCACTCTTCCTTCTGCTGAATTTGGCTGTAGCACAAGTTTTTCATTCAGATAGGGCTGCTTACATTTTCTGGGGCATGGTCCACCCTCAGTTGTAAGGAAAGGGCCAAACACAGGAGGACAGGCTGGTGTGAAAAACCAGTGATGCATAAATCAGGTTCTCATTGCCCAGTCTCAGCAGTGGTGCATGGTGTAGCCTGTAAGAACCCTCTCTGCTCACATCCAACTGCTTTAAACAATGTGCCCTCTCTGGCCCTCCCTTGCGCCCTCTACATGAGGTTTGTATCATATTTATAGTAACATCAGCTTGAAACCTTCTAACCTGTAATGAGGATTGACATCAAACAACATCCCAGCAGTGATGGCATCAGTTAGGCCAACCCATAAAGGAAAATCACATCTCCACACAAAATGGGCAAGTGCAAAACAGTGTGATGATTTTGGCTAAGACCGTGTTCTCATCTCTTCAGTGAATAATTTTCTTCTTTGTTTCTGTTGACCTGTCCCAAGTATGCATAAGCTGTCCCAGCAAACCCTGGTGCCACTGGGAGGGCACAGTGTCTGCCCTGGAGAGCACTTCAGTGCCTGCTGCCACCCCACAACATTCAGCCTGTCACCCAGGGTGTATCTGCCCTGTCACTGAGTGGTGACATTGGCACTGGTTTAGGGACGTCTCTTACAGAACTTCCTGTGCTCATGGTGGCATTGCTGTTAGCTCCTGGGAAGGAGATGGAGGGGTGACCACCAGAGGCACACAAGGCTATTCACTGGTCACAGCTCAGGGGAAAAATTGAGGCAATTAATTTGAGATGAAGAGGTTTTGGTTTCGTTTAAATGACAGGGAAGGAAAGAGGAGGATACTTGAAAGTAACTAAGAATTTTAAAAAGTGAGGAAAAAACTCTCATCAGATTATTGTTTAAAGTTGAAGTGATCCTGCAGGCATGAAAACTATGAAAAGGTGAGTGAGAACTCCTCCCATCCTCACTGGAAAATTGATCCTTGTTCTCAGCTATCAATTATGTATCCATAAAAAATATTGACTCATGCCCTACTGCAGGACTTACACAAGTGCTCCAAACACGTCTGTTTGCAGACATTATGATCTGTGTCTTTGACTCTCTGTACCAGTCTCATTATAAATGATGAGCCAATAAATACTCTCGGAAAAGTTTTTATGATGTTTCAGTTGACATTTGGGAGCTTCAAAGAATCGCATAGGGCTGCCTTCAATCTATATGCACTGTTCTTCATTGATTAGGTAAGTTCATTGATTTTGAGCAAGATCAAAGGTAGAAGACAACTACTGGAGAGGTTAAATATGGAGAAGACCTACTAAACCCATTTGCTGGTTACTTACTACAGCAGAAGTTGCTTTTCCCACACAGCAGCCAAAAAAACTCACTTCCACTTTTACAGGATTCCAGAAATGGTCTGAACATGTAATGACAGGGTTTCTTCCTCCAGCCCTGGCTGCTCCCAGTGTTAAACATTTTCTTCTGCAGTTTGTCCTGCTACTGGCCATAGATTACTTCATCCACGTGATGCCACCATCTCTGCTCCTGCTTCTCTCTTGCATTGGGCTGCGCATCTGAGCATCATTTTGCTGATCCCCCATTGAAGAGGAACCCTCAGCTTGCAGGAAACAGGGATGTTCACAGGGAAATAAAAGCAGTCCTAGTGGACTAAACAAGGATGGTCTTATGGGAGTGTTCCTAATAATGGCCATGAATTGAAGAAACACATAGAAAGGTCAAATAAAAAAATAAGAGCCTTTCCTGATGGCCTCTGGCAGTCTGTAGGCACCTCCTGAGCTGGTGCTCATGTGAAACTTTGAGTGTGAAAGAAAGTCTTTGATGGACCTTTTTCCTGTGAGCCTGTCTTCATTTTGAAATAATTCATAGTAATTGTTCAGCCCAAATAGGTGAGATGCATTTTGCCTTTACATTGCATTCTGGGCTCCTTTCCAGTCTGTGGCCACTCAGGAACCAATATTTTTTGAGCACCATTGCTGAGTGGGGTTTTTTTTAGCTAATATCTGCATTTGGGGCTATTTTCTTCAGCTCTATTAACTAGCATTTTTTGAAATGAACATCCTTAATTGGATCAATTTGAAAGGATATTAATCTTCTGTCCATTTATTCAATCTCCCATTCTCCCCACTGGGGTTCACAACCCCTCTGAATCCGAGTGCTGTCAATGAATACAAATAATATGGAGTACGCATATGATCTCAGATCATTAGTGAGAATGTTAAATAAGATTGGGTCTAATACTGATCTCCAGAGCACCTAGCTTTCCAGCTATTCCCCATCTAACCATGCTGATGACTAATGATGCCTTCTACAGCTAGGCAAATGAGGTTTTGGCTTACTGCCAATCCCAAAAAGTCTGGAGAAAGCAAGAGAGGAGTTGGTTTCAGTCATGCTGAAAAGGAAAAAAGAATCAACACTTTCTGGTGAGTCAAAAAAAATACCTATATTCAGTTTGGATCGGAGGGGTTTTTTGTTACTTGATTGACGTTGTGGTTTCACTTTTGTTCAAAACATTATCAAGTGTTTTAAAACTGGCATAGCAGCACATTAAAGGGAAGATTCTACACCAAAAGTAGTTATGAATGAGAAAATACAAAAGTTGCTTCCCAAGTAGTCAGATATTGGATTTTTAAAATGTGGTTACTTTAGCAACACCAAATAGTTTAGGACATCTCAGTAAGTACAAACTGTAACTTTGTAACTGAGAAATCTAAATTTTTCATCCTGTCTAATCACGGCCTGCTAGAAAAAGAAAACTTTAGTTAAAAAGAAGTCATCCATTTCTGTTCATTTTACACCGGGTTTTCGTTTATTTTCAGTTTAAATGTTTGTGGCATGTAAATGGAACAGCTAACTACAGTGATTTTTTCTGAGCTGTGAAGCATTATTGCTTGCTGTTATAATTAACAGCATTTACTGTAGAAGTGTCTGAGAGCTCTTTTCTGTGGACCCAGGACTCTGCGGCTCTGGGCTCAGAACAAGCACAGGAGAGTGGGCAGATGCTTCCACCAAGAGAATGAAGCTGGACACTGGCTATGACAGGCTGCAACACACAAAAAGTTGAGTGCTGGGATAGCAGCAGTGTGGTACTTTTTATTACATTATAGTTAGTTTCCATTGGATATTGTTATCAAGGGATAAACTAGTTGAAAAAAAGAAAAGAATAAAGGATGGTTAGAGTGTCTGTGTCAAGGCAGAGGATGCTGAGAGATGCATGTATGAATAGATGAGCTCAAAAACCTTGAAGTACTCTGAGCCTCTCCTCTGCTCATTTTTGTCTTCATGTCTAGTGATGTACAAATATGGTATATTACTGCTGTTTTTATATTTTGTGTGAATCACATAATCACAATTTTAAAAAAATACAGCTGATGACATTTATTCACTTTCTGCCCTATCTGTGAATTGATTTTGACTGTATCTTTAGGCTAACATCCTCTTCTGGCCTGGTGTTAGACAGCTTTATTTTAGCTCTGAGCTTTTGGCCCTTTGGTCCCTGTTCTTAGAGAGAGCCTGAGGATCAGAGCTAAATGAGCTTTCCTCAGTGTGGGAGTTGGCTGTGGGATAGAGAAATCAGCAGTGGCTGCACAGCAGCACTGTGCTCCTCATTATGCACTACTGCCAAGCTGCTCCAGGCTTCTCTCTCCCCTCTGGGGCAGAAAGTGGCCCTGAACCCCTTCAAGATGAGATGTGGCCTGAGCTTCTACCTTCTCTCACCCTCCTCATCCTGCTGAAGTCCCCTTTCTGCCAGCAGTGCAGGACAGGCCCCCTGCACAGGTAAGACAGCTTACAGACTTGCAGACTCAGAGCAAACAAAATCTAGGACACCTGTGTCTCTGTGTAAACTCATCCCTCCCTCAGCAGATGTGAGCAAACCCAGTCTTCCCAATTACTCATCCCTTCACGTATCCCTGCCCTCCCTGTAAAGTTTCCTCCCTGTTTTTCTCTGATGCCCCAGTTCGGAGGTAATGGGGTATAAAGCTCCAGGCAGAAAAAAGGAGAGAGGATGCTGGAGCGCTGTCCCAAATGGCAGACCAGAGCCTGCTGATTATATCCAGGCTGAGAGCCCTCAGTACATGCGTGTGGAGGAAGGGGAGCAGGGAGATGCTTATTAGCCGAATGGGAGTTGTGTGCGCGGAAGAGGAGCGCTCTGCGGCCCTGAGGATGTAAGGAAGATTTGCTAACTTTGCTTTATAGTATTCATGCAGATAAGGAAGACTCTCAGTCTCCAATCATAAATCGGTATTATACAGTATACTCCCAAAGGCCATAATTACTTCCAGAAGCAGAAATTTGAATGACCCAGATAATTAGTTCAGTGCAGCTGGTCCAAAAATTATTTACATAAAAGCCAGTTTTACTTGAGGGGGAAGAAAAACAACCTTGCTACCAAAAGCAAATGACCCAGTTAGCTTCATGCAATGAGTCTGAGGAGACAGTGTGAGTGGCAACACAGTGGCCCATGCCATCACTTCTCCCCTCTTGTTTTCAGAGGACAAACACTGACACAACGAGCCTCTCTATAGACAAACATGCAGGAAGGCAGTGAAGAAACAGGAAAACTGCATGAATTTGACCTTAAGATTTCTGTGAGAGTAAGTCTCGGGGAGATGTGAAGGTCCATGGCATCCAGAGGAAAACATTTCACTTGCAAGGTGCAAGCACTTAGGGAACAAGAGGCAAGGAGCAGCCCAGCTCTGCTCCAGGCACTGGGGCAGCTGGCATCAGTCCTTCCATGCAGGGTACTTATGCAACTGGAAACTAATCACTGTAGTTATCTGGATTAATTTTTAACCAAAACCAGTTCCTCTGTCCAGCTTAGCACATAGCTGGGCAGCAGCAGAGGTGTCCGGGAAGGGAATGCCCAGCAGCAATGTGGTAGACTTCTCCAGGGGGCCAGTACTGATATTTCAGAGGTTTTCCTCTAAACTGCTAGGTTAGAAAGCAAAGAAAGGGCATGCTTTTAGAAAGGGTTTAATTTTAAAAGAATTTGAGTGGTTCAACCCCTTGCTGGTGACTGTGAGAACTTTTAGCATGCACTAATGGGCACACAAACCACTGCCGAGTCAACCACTGCCATTTATTTACAGTTGTGTCCTGTGTGGAAAATGCTGAGTCTCAGCTCTGCAGTGCTCTGACCCCATTCCCAGGGCCAGACCCTCTGTCCCTGACAGCACTTTTACCCTGCAGGTAATGAGGATGGTGGCTAACCCCTTCACAGCTGTTCTGTTCCCATACTGTGGGGGTCGCCTCCATGAGCACTTTGGAGATGAGCTGGTTCTTGCTTCTCATTGACTGGGACATCCTCTCACCTGCCCATCAGTGAATCAAGACACAAGCATAGCAAGACACAGAGCTGCAGCTAAGTGTGAAGAAGTAGGAAACCTGAGCTGAATATCCCCATTTATTGTGTCCTTGAATCTTTGCCATCTTTTCAATCAGGCTGTGGCCACCACAGAACCCAACTGTTGCTTTACAACAAAAATATGCCAGCAAAGGTATCTGCTGTTCTCAGTGTGACGCAGGCAATCCACTGGCATCACCACTTCTTAGCACTCTCTCAGGGCCTAAGTGGTTTTGTGCTGCTGTTCTCAGAAAGTTTGCTCACCCTCAGAACAGAGCTCTCATCCTGAAAAAAGGAACCAGAAGACAAATAAAATCGGCAAGAAACAAAATAGGATAACAATGATCTTTTGTATTCAAGAGAGAGCGCAAACATGGTTACCTAAAAAAGGCTAAATTTTTCTCCTAAAATGTAGAATGTGCAAATAATAACAGTAAATTGTTGTGCATCTCACCAACACCCCATTGCTGTTTGGTATTGCCCTGGATAGCACTTGTTACTTAACAGCATAGTAAATAATCAGATAACATCCTCATAACACCACTGGATCCAATTCACCTTCCACTTACACAGCTTTTATGCTAGTCTTTGCCCATTGCCTTAATGGGGTTAATCTTGATTTGCAGTGTAAATTGAAAGGTGAATTAGAGACCACAGAAGGCAAGCTGGAGAGGATATGATTTGCTGCAGGCTGCATCCTGATTGCAGTAACACTTACCTGGGGTGACAGAATATCCCTACCAAGCTTCAAGGCTTCATCATTGCCAGGGTAGAGGCAATAGAAAGTCAGGCCCTGCTGTTCTTTGTTTACAATGAATATGCACATCTTGCACAGCACAATGTGCCAGCAGGTTCCTCTCCCCTTCCCTCACCCCACCCTCTCTCCATGTGTCTCAGGGACAGAGGGAGCATTCCTCTCACACAGCCTGAACCCCTGGAGGTCTTTTGTTCTGCCCCTTGCCTAAAGGCAGGGCACACAGGGTTCTGGAGGAACTCATTGCAGCACAGAATCATAGGAGGTGGACATGAGCTGACCTTTTGAGGTGGGCATTCAGAAAAGACTTCATTTGAAGGTTGGTATAAACCCTGGTGCATTCCTTTTAATATGTGCTGCAAAGTCCAACAAAAGTCAGCCTCATCCATCAAACTGGAGCTTGCTCTGGTTCATGGCTCCCATACTCCTGACCCCAAAAGGCTGGGCTCGGGCCACCTGTGTGGGCACCTTGCACCTCATAAAAAGGCTTGAGATCAGCAGATGGTGGATTCTGGAGGAAAAATATTAATGAACAGAAGGGAGGATAGCTTTTGGCAGTATCAGGAATGGATGAGGAAGAGATCTTCGGGAGCATTTGGGTGAGCAAGCAGTGCCATTCCCCCCAAGCTGTGCTCATTTCCCACTTGCTGCTTGGGGGTCTATTTGTGGAGATCTGCTGGGATGTGTGTATTTGCATCTGTCTCTCTCTTTCAACACCTGAGAACCACCCAGCTCTTCAGATGCTGTCAGGCAACAGCAACTGAGCTCAGCAGAGGCACGGCAGCCCTGACCAGCAGCAGAGCTGGTCCTCCAGGACACCTCTCCTGGAGAAATAGCACAGCTTGACCTTTTGGAAGCAGCACTGTTGGTAAATATACCCTTGTTTACATTTCTGATACACGAGGGGGATGTTTCCTCTGCTGGCTCCTCTTTGCCCCATGCAGCACAGCATGCTCACAGCAGAAGAGGGCACACGGGGCAGGATGCAGGATGGGCTCCAGTACCACAGTCCCAGCCCTCCCACCATGCACTCACCCCATGATGGGGCTGCTGATGGAAAAGGCTCCTCTCAGTGCCCAGTCAGGGCAGCAATTCTTCTGCTGTAGTGCGTATTCCCAAAATGAATTGCTCAGTCTGAATTGCAGGTCCTGAAAGCTGGGGCAGGTTTGGTGACTGCTGTGTGCCAGGACCCCCACTGTGGGCTGGTGAATGCAAGGGGCACCCAGAAGGGTGTGAGGAGCAGATCTGGACCCTGCATTCACTCTGATTGCAGAGATAGAGAGCAGTGGGTGCTTCGGGGCAGCTGCTTCCCTGATAAAATTCCTCCTGTTATGCAGCAGAAATAAATTTGCCCCTCTGGGCCAGCTGCTCCCCAGCGTGGGAAGTTCAGGAACCTCCCTGAGGTACAAACAGACATTTCCAGCAGCAACAAATTATACATAAACATTTTAAAAGCTCACTTTAAAATTCCAGCTCTCCCCCTCAGCTGCTTGCCACCATCCGATTTCTAAATGAGCAGGATTTCTCTTGTGTTCAGCTTCATACATATATATATACACACATAAGCATGCCCACCTCGTACACAAAGTACTCCCCATCTTCAAGTCAGTCTCAGCAGAGTACAGAATTAGATCTTGTCTCCACTTCATAAACTTGCCCTCTCTGATAGTTTATATAAAGCCATTTCAACCCTGAAGGAGCTGGCATCTCACATTCCTGCCTCCTGAATGTACAGAGCAGAGGAGTAAGGAACAAACTAGTGGGGGTGAGAGGGGATGCTCTGATTCTGCTCAGTAACATGAAACATCACGGAGTTAAGTACCAACAAAATATTCAGTGTCAATGTTTAATATTCCTGGGAACTTGTCACCTCCACTTATCGTCTTGGAGCTGCCATTCTCTCGCAGACTCCCACGTCTGAGCTCTGGGCCTAACATGCTTTCACATTATGTACTAGAAGGGGGAAAAAAAAAGAAAAGCCAAGAAGTATGGAGAGTCAGTCACTCTGTTTCAGCTACAAAGCCGGGTGGGGATTTTTTCCCTTTTCTGTTTGCAGGAACAAAACGACTCACATGGCAGAGCTCCTGAGCTGCTCCTTTTTGGGGGTTACCTGTTTTAAGCATCCCTTCTATAACATCTGCAAGATGCTCTTGGACATATGCAGATTTGCTTTGCTGTGCTGGGTAACCACTCTCATCCCCACTCTTATCCCCCATTACCAGCCAGAACCTACACAGCTGTTCTGCAGACTCAGGAGCACAGAAATTGGGTGATCTGGGGACAGAACAGTTCCTAAAATAACATGAATTAAGACTTTGCCTGCCACACTTTAAAAACGACTTGAGGCTGATTTGCCTTGTGAGGGTCCTCTTGAAAAATGCATGGATGCTGTTTCACAGAGCTTATTTCCAACCCAGGGAGTATTTCTTGGTGCAGCTTGGTGCCATCCCAAATGTCTCCTTTTCACCACTGGAAACTCAGGCACCACAAAAACAAGAAGTCAAACCTCTCCATGATCAGTGGAAACACTGTGCATTACACTGCAAACAGAATCAGGCCATCGTGCCTGTCTCTCTGTTTCTGTAAAATGACTTATCATCCCTCTAGGCTGAGTGGTTAATAAAAATTCAAACTCTTCTAGCTTATTCCAGTTTGGAGGAGAGAGGGGTGATGCAATCAGGTATCTCTGCTGCAGCTGTGCTTATTTGGAAGGCTGTACAAAACCCTGCTTCTTTAAGCACAGGAGGAGCCAAAATAACAGCAACGAAATAATTATTTTCCCCACCCTTCATTCTCAATCTCCTTTTGTCATTACCCCAACCCAAAACTGATGCCAAACCATCAGACTTTGTTCAAACTTCCTTCTGCTTCTGTGAGCTCTTATTCCCTCTATACCTTTAGCTTTTTTTCCCCTACAGCAACAATTGTGTTCACCACACCCCTGAAACAACTCTTAGCTGAGGCACTGCTGTGCAGAGCAGGAAAATCCCTAAAAAACACTCGGGCTGCCTTTTGCAGGGAGCTGGAGAGGGGGAGGTGGGACAGGCTTAATGCCTCTTACAGCTGTGTCAAATGAAAGATGCCTCTAAACTGTCTTTCTCACAGAGGCTTAACCCAGCTGTAACATCACTCCCCACCTTTGCGTAATTCTTACAGCCAAAACTTTTGGTTAAAAACAAGCAAACAAAACGAGATAAACTTAGATTTTTGTGGTGTTTAGTGACCAGGTCCATTAGGTTTGTAACACTCACTCAGGGATGTGTTGTCATCCCTCCGAGCCCACAAACAAGCCATGGCTGCAGGAGGATTGTAAACTACCTCTGCTGCTTCCATGCCTTTCGGCATCACTTTTGTTTTGAGCATGATCCAAGTGCCACTTCGCTACTGATCATTTGGATGCAAACCTGCAAAACATCCAGAGGGGTCAGACCAAATCACCCAGAAAGCTGTCTCTGGCAGCCAGTGAGAGCAGATGCTTCAGGAAATGTGCAAGAAAAGGGCAAATTCAGATTCATCCTTCCTCTGTCATGGGCTTCCAGATTCTGACAAGCTGAACTGAAGGATGTCTTTGTATCGTTGTATTTAATATCCCTCAAGAGTCTTTTCTGATCTCAATCTGTCCAATCACTTTTTGATTGCATTTTGATTTTGGCCCTCATGGCATCCTCTAGCAATCAGCTTCATGGTTTAATTATGTGTGTTTGTTAGAAATTTGCTGCCTGGTCACCCAAAAACAAACCTATCCTGAGCTATTGGACACCAAATAAAATGCTGAAAAATAGTAAATACCTGCTCTTTGTTCATCTTCTCTCTGACATAAATGGTTGCATTTCTGTTTATCATGTTTATTCAATCTTACCCCCTCAAATTTACGCAATAAACTTTCAAACCTGTTTATACCTTTGCCATCTAAATATCCTGTGGCAATGAGTTCCCAGCATAAGACTCTGCTGGTGACTCCTTTCCATTTGTTTTAAATCCACTCTCTGATTAATTCACCGGGTATCCCATTTGCACTGCCAAGAGCAGTAAATAATCCTTCTGTTTATACCTTCTCCAGCCATTTGTGCCTTTATAGCAGCACACTGCTGTAGTCCACCTTGGCCCCAGACATCTCTCTCCAGACTGAAGCGTCCTGGTCTCTTTAATAATGGATTGTTGCTAAACTTAACCACTGCTGCTGGAAGAAGTGGTGAGCGCAAAGGCAGCTTCTGTGGCTGTTCTCAGGGTTTCATTTTCCTGCCTAGTTGACCTTAGACATAATGTCTTTCTGGAGGGTATTTAGGTCATAGGAATGTAAGATAGAGGAAAAAATGGGAAAGCCTATGTAAAGAAAATATATTCTAAAACATTTTGGGATGGGGAGGAAGTGAACTTTATTTGCAACTTTAAGAAACAAGGTGTGAGAGATGTATTCTTAAATGACATTCAAAACTAGCACAAATCAGGTTTTGTCAGGCACTCATCTGAAATAATTACCAATCATATTTTTATTGATAAATTTGGATCAGAGATGGAGCTGCACTATACTTAAGGGAACTGCTGAATTCTTTTCTGTTGACATATCTTTAAAGGAAGAGGAAAGAAAAAATGGAAAGTGTCAATATCACTGACTTGCAAACCAAAAAGAAGGTTAAGATGGAGAAGTTTGCACAGAAACTTACAGAGAGTGTATAGTGTAGATGCAGAAGGTATTTGTGTTTCCAGGTAGAAAGAAAGACTACATATCAAATGTTACACAGTGATTCAAAGTATTTTCGTATTTTCCTGAACTAATTTGGAAGAAGAATCACATAGTGCTATGAATTTTGAAATAAAAGTACTTCCATGGAAGTGTTTGTGGAAAACTACTTCTGGAAGGATATGCAGCTCTAAGAGCATTTTGAACAGAATTCCAAAATTATTTCATTCTTTATTCCTAGAAAGAATATTTCACTGCAATTTCTTTTCAATTTTTGCCAAAATTTCCCGAGTGCATACCTTAGGTAATGAGATAAAAAGTAGAGAAATCTTATTCTGAAAATTTTAGGAGTCACCTTGGCTAATACATCCTAAGGTGTGTTAACACACATGGGAAACTGACAGTGTTTATGGCTGTTTTTGAATCAGTTGTGGAAAAAAACATTAAGGCTGTACTTAGGAGTTTGAATGAGCAAGGAAATTTCTGCCTTGCTGCAGCCCTATAACTCAGCTACAACTGATCTATGATCAATGCAAAATTGCCTTGATTTCCTTGGTTTGTAGTTGCCAATTCCACAGTTTTGATGAATATCCGTGAGTTCATGTTTTCTTCGCGAGCTGCTCAGGGCCATATTCTCTCGAATATTTGATCATTCAATATTTAGGGCCTGAATTCCTATGCAACACTGGGTATGGCTTCCTGGCTGTGTGATGTGATTTTTAGCCAAAGAAATAGAGACTTGATGAAACCACCTAAGCTCCCTCAACAGAGAAGGAGAGATCTCCAGCAGTCACTTTATCCCAATTTATACCACATACCTGTGGGAGGTGGCTTAAAGTGCTGTGAGGCTTTGCTTCTCTCAGCTTACTGCAGCTGGACACTATTTAGCTCAGGCAAAACTACCCCATCATTTCACACATGGGATGTGAAGGAGAGTTCTCACGTAGATTGTCCCCAAGGGTATGGGTTTAGGCAGATTTATTTAAAACAGTGCAAAGGGCTGAATGCTTCCCATGTACTTAGGCTCGTTAGCTTAGGATGGCTGGGATTTGCCTTAGAGCCATGATTCTCCTACTTCAGTTCAAGGGCAGAGAGGCATAGCTGATGGTCTCAAAACAAAGCATATTCACAGGAGAGGTTTAAGCAGATGGTTTTTTGTCTGGCATTTGTATGGTCCAAGTTGGTTACTACAACTGGGCTGGCACAGCAAATCTTGGGCTGCGAGCCTGATGTATGGGTGGGTTGGGCTAAATGAAAATACACCAGTCTTCAACCTGAGCAGCACAGTTTGTCCCCAGACATGTCAGCACCAATGTGACAACACTGGTGGGAATAGAAGCACAGATCAGGCCTTATAACTGTTGTTCATGCCATGCATATATTCTTATTTCAAACTGGGAGGCACTCACTTCACCTTGGCCCCTGTATTTTCTTTCGCCCTTGAGATACGGTGAATATTGCCCATGAGAGGCAAACATTTTGGGTTTTTGAGACCTGCATATATTTGATAGCCCCTTTTCTGTCAAAAAAGGGGACGGGGGTGTAACAACTAATCAGAAGTCTGAAGAGAAAGCTAAAGGAGATGAAAAGAAGGCCTTAGTGAACATTAAAGCTGTGCAGGAGGAAAGCTCTGGCACACTCATCTCGGAGGGTAGTGACCATCCCTATCTGTCAATGCTGATGTGCCATGTGGAGGGAAATGTGTCCCTTTACAAATCCTAGTGCATCAGGAATGTATTTGAAACCCACTCATCACCAGAGGACACAAGTATGAGAAGCATCTTGTTTTGCAGCCACAAATAAGATAAAACATAGCAAAAGGTTGCCAACCAAGTATGCTCTGTGGTGAACTGTTGCTGCTCCATGGGAGATCTGGGAAAAATTATGGAAACTCTTAAAATAGGAACTAAAGGGGAAAAGCCCCTGCCAGAAGGAATTACCATTAATTTGGGAATTATTGGTAGCACTCTGGAGGGGAACACCTGGAGGAAGATGAGGAAGGGGTCACTGAGGCCATTGAATGAGCAGAGGGGACAGTCTAATGAGGGGAAGATGGGCTGGAGATCCAGGATTTTGCCGCTTCTCTGGGTCAAAGGATGTCCTTGGGGAGGCCAGAGCCATATGCACCTTCCCACACACCCGGGAATGCGCTGCTGCTCTTTGGGAATGGGATGGGGTAAGTGCATGCCATGGCAGCCCTCCTCTCCCTTCTCCTCCAGGGTGCGCTACAGCTGCTCTTGCACACAGGATTCCAGGATTATGGATTCATTTTTAGGGTGCTTTCTTTCACCAGTTAGGCTCACATAGCCTGCTTGAGTGCCCATCCATGAGTCTTCCCTGGTAACTCTTGAAGCCTTTTGTTTTCAGGCACATTGACAGAGAGGTGAGTTTTCAGAAATATCTCATCCCTACGGATTTTGTGAAAATAAAGGACTAAGTGGAGAAGAGAGACCCTGTTCGCTTATCCGCTGCAGGACTGACTACAAGAGCTCAGCTGTTATTAGACATCAGAAACCCACACGGATGAGTCCCTTCCTGGGCTTCCTTGCTTCTGCTCCACAGGAACTCACTCACGTATTAAGTGAATTTTCTCGTCCTTCCCTTTATAAAGCTGGTGCTCCGCTGTAACAGGGATAATGACATATTTCGCCTGAAATGCCATGCTTATGAGAGCCTAGTTTGAAATAAAGTTTATAAAAATGTAATGTCTAGCAATTGTAATATCATCCATGGAGTGGAAGAGAAAGAGACAAACAGATATATGGGCAGGCAGACAGATAGATTTCTTAATTGAACTCTCTGCTTGGCTGTATATCCTTTAGGCAAGAACCGCAGGTGACTAACAATAAAGGACCATAAGGAAGAAGATGTAGGTTTTTTAACAAATTTAACTTATCACAGACAGGCTTTTACACTTGCATCAGCCTATACTGAAAATCCCTAAATAATTCAAAGCATTCAAACAGTCTAACATTAGCGAAGTAGCATCCTCCCCACTGGTGCTTAAAAGTAGAAAACAAGGTGGCAATATTTTCTTCTTTTAAAATACTAATAATATTTCATTCCTCTGCTCCAGGGCACTTAATATCTTATATGAATCAATACCTACCTCACTATCTATCAATAAATGAATAATTACATTTCTGCCTATTCCCAGATGCTCTGAAACCATTTATTCTAGTCATTTAATCACAAAGCTGTTATTGCAGGGGAAATTCATGCAGACATGAATACATAAAGCCAAAAATAGAGAGCTAGGCTGAGACTTCACCATAATAGCAGTCTCTTCCAAAGCAAGCTGCTGCTCACTTTCCCAGGAGATGTAGTAGGTATCTCTTCACTTTTCAAAACAACAACTGGCACTGTAAAGCTCAGTCAAGCAAAACAAAACTTCACTCACTTCGCTTTTCCACAGTCAACATTTGAATGCAACAGGGAGTCCTTGCTGGTCTGATCAGGAACTCTCTCTTTCCCTGTCAAAGGACCTGGGTTCCCAAAATGTCCTCACACTGGAGCCTCCATTTGAAAGGGAATTGTATAACAAGACCCATCTATCTCTATAGAAAAACTCGTTCATCTCAAATCAGTGCTCTTCTTTTGTGCTTTTTCAAATGACTGTACATCTGGGGAAACTGAAAATATTCATCTTCACCTCATGGAAGTTTTGGTTTACCCACAACAACAGCATCACTCGTCCCAGTTTGTTCACTGTCCTTTTGATGCCATGTGCCTGCTTTAGGAGACCAGAGATATGCACATTACAGTCAGGGGGTGAGGGGGGAAGTGTCCACATACAGACAGACAAGACACGAGATTCAGAGGAAGAGTCTAGATCTGTTGTGAGAGTGGCAGTTTTTCATTCACTGACATTGGCACAGTTTTCCTCCAATACCTTGGTGAAAGCCTTGGAGATGACTAAATTAGGTTGTGTCCAAGTCAAAACACTTAACAAGTATTAACTATATAAAACTCCCTCCCACCTCAATTAAATACATGCTTTCTGTCTGTGAGAAGCATCAGACAGCTTGCCAGAGTTCAGAAAGCACCGTATGTTCTCCCAGCTCCCCATCCTATGCAAACCTGTTCTTCCTTCCAGACAGGCTGGGTATGTTTACCATGTCTCTACCTTTGTTTTTGCTCACCTTCCATCCCTACAGGGAGCCCTCGAGCACGTATTTATTTGCACTTTGAACCTGTGCTTGCTTGCATGGCTGTGCTTTAGCCCAGGCTGGGACCTGATTGCTTTAGGGGAGCTAGGGACGAGATTGCCTGAGCGTCAGCAAAGCTTCAGTGCCTTTGCCCACAATTCCCCCAGTCACCCCAGCACACCAGGTTCTCCTGCAGCTGATATCGAGAGGAAAAGAACCCTCCAGCAGTTCAGAGCAAAGCGTGTGCAGCACAGACGCCCACGGGCAACTGCGAAATAGTGTGATCAGACTAATGTGGACTGAATGTAGCTTTCAACAGCAGAAACAGCAAAAGCCTTGATGCATATTCTAATGTGTGCCATGAATGATTCTGAATGTATAGATGGTTAGTACGCCCAATTGAGCTTTGGGAGGTGTCTTGCATCCTATAAATGCTAGGTTGCAAAAAACATTGACAGATGTATGTGTGTATTTGTATAAATACAGATGTCTGGGTCTTTGTGAAAAATAACAGCCAAGGATGGCTGGATGGATAGCTGACTAACTAGCTAGCTATACACGTCCTTGAACTGTAAAGAGGAAAGAGAAAAGCCTTTAAGCTACACTCATCTTTTAACACCAACTTGACTTGTAAACCCCTAAGTACACTGGGAGGGCTGCAGCCATCCCAGGTTTCATTGGGTTTCCTTTGCACAGAGCACGTGGTCCCAGATCCTGCTCTGCAGGCCCCAACACTCTCAGCAGCACAGGGAGATGTGGTGGGTCAATCGGGTAGCTTGGTCCTCCATTATTTGGCTTTAACCTGAGCAGCAACAGCAAAGCTTTGGTGGGTATTCTTTGAATGGTAGCCAGGTAAAGAGGAGCTAATGAAAGCGCAAGAGCCAGGAAAGGCTTGGCAATGTCTTTTTCTAGTCTCTGTGGTATCCACATTAGCACTTATTTTCTAAGGGTGAACCTGAACACATCCTGTTCCTGTCACTCAGTATCCAGTCTGTGCCCTCCACAACTCACAGGCAGGTCAGCAAAAGCCCTTGCATCCCAACACAGACTGTTCAGACATGATCTCACTCTGAAGATAGAACTGCACAAGAAGGCACTTCCTGACCTAAGCTATTCACCAATGCTAAGTTCAAATAAGTTGATATTTTTGTGGCACCTCTCAATTCCAACCTGGAGTGTGCCCTGCTCATTTTGAGTCATGGTGGGATACCTGTGGCTCAGCAGCAGCAGAGAATTAACATCCAATTTGCAAGGAAGAAATACTCTTGATGTGAAGAGACTCCTGAAAAGCTCAGGCCAGCTCTCTTCCCTACCATCAGTGTCCACATGGATGGAAACAGAATAAAGAAAATTTCAGGCACAACTGCAGCTTCACTACTCCTTGGGAGCATGTGGCAGCTCCCATCTGTGCTGAGTCCAGGCTATGAGACCAGGAGAGCCACCATGGCTCTGTGGGGCCACAGTGCTGCTCCGGCTGCAGAGGGCAGTTTGGCAGGGGAGACACACCTGGCCTGTTGTCAGGAGCTGTGAGTTGATTCCAGTCCAAATCCACTGTTGAGATATCAGATCAAGACTAACCCTACTCAGAAATCACCACGCTGCACAGATCTGTCTGCTTGTGGGATTTGTGCTAGCTTGATGAAAGGGTTGGCTCCTATCCTGGGCTGAACTCTCATGGTTCAAAGTTGTGCTGGTTTTTTTCTGTATCCTTTGGGGTGAAAAATGTCTTGCAGCTGCTGCTTATAATTCTTTCCCCTATGTTTCAACATTCTCCAGCTGAATGTCACCCAAAGCAGTGCTCTAAGAGACTGCAATCATTATTGCCAATAGCCAACATCCCAACTAAAAATAAAAAGCCACAGCATGGGACTGAGAGACAAGCAATACATCCTCTGGCAAAAATCACCAATCGCTGGAAAGAAAAGGACTCGCCCCTCCAGTCCTATCTTCTGTCTGCTTAAAGAAGCTTCCATCTATAACCATCCTCTTCTGATGTCACCAAGAAATCAAGATGGCTTGTAGAAAGCACTAAGTGAGCTGACCTTTCCTTTTGCCAAGAGTCCCTGTTTAAGATCCATGAAATTTTTGGCCAGTCAGTAAATACAGTGGAGGGAAAGACAAGAATTTTCATTGAAACATTTATTTGCCCCTTGGAGGAACCTGAGCAGCTGCTACCAAATACTTATTTTTGGCCTCAGAGTTAACACACCATCCTTTTTTTCTTTCCCGATGCTTTCAACAGCCACCTTTTATGGACGTTCATTTGACTGAAAATATCCCACTACAGAAAGGAAGGAAACCTAAGGAAAATATTCTCTGGGAGAGAGCCACAGTTCCTGCCTTGCTTCCTCCCGGCAGCCACAGCCCAGAAGGGAGGAAGAGCTGCCAATGACAATGTCCCCAGGAGTGCTGGTGTGTGGATGGGGAAGGGGCAGGAAGCAGAGCCCCAGGGCTGCCTTTTCCCTGTGGAGGTGCTCAGTGCAGAGGGTGTTTGGGGGCACAGCAGAGCCGAGCTGTAGGGGAGGGACCCACTGGCTGCTCACCTTGGTACCAGGGAACATCAGCTCCAAGCCTTCAGGTTGCCCTGCCTCATATCACGTGTGCCCCAGTGCCAGCCTGGCAGAAAGAAAATATGACAAGCTTGCAAGGCTTCTCAATCAGCTCTCCACTACAGCTCAGGAATTGAGACCTCAGGGTTTTGCCTATTGTATTAAATTTTGTGTATCACACCTGAGATGGGCTGTAATATTTATTTCCCTTCTTTCTGATTAGTATTTAACACACAAGGAGAATCTGTTCATTTGTCAGGCTGACCTTGCTCAGAATGGAGTCTAGAGACCAATCCTTTACATGCTGCCAGTAGCACATAGGCTAAGTAAAAGTGTTTTGTGGAAGCTGATCCAGCAGCTCACTGCAGTTAGTGCTGATCTTAGCCCTGAATTTTGCACGCTGTAACCTCACAGGAAAAAGACACTCTAAAAAATAACGTGACACTCTTACCCTTGTGAAAATAAATAAAAGGCCACATCTTTGAATGTCAGTGGTGAGATGTTTTGTTTGCACTCATTTACCCCATGCCTGGGAGACATGAATTCTCAATCACTGTTGCTACACAGTCTTAAATGTGAAATAAAGTACTTCATGTGAGTAATAATAATTATTGTTTCAAACCAGACACTAAACCCCCAGTTGAGAAAGGATAGAAAATTGCCTTTGAAACAAAAAAATTACTCAAGAGGGAAAGAGAAAGATTCTAGCTCGTTTTCCATTTTCACAAGTCTCCTGAGCTCTCCATCCCAGTCTGGGCAGTCCTGAGCAGATCATTATCCTGACGTCTTGCTCCTTGGGGGAACCACAAATCCTGGCACACTCTCATTCAATTGAAAGGATCCTTGGTTAATACTGTAACACCTGGGCTGGTTGGATAGCTTGTGGTCCACTGGTTTTTAAGAGGTTGCAGAGCTAGAAATATGATGTTTCAGGGGAGGACTTGCCAGGAGCAAGCAGCTGATACAATATTATTTGATTCAAGACTAGAAAGAATGGAGTCTAGACATTCCCTTATTAAAAAATCAGAATTTTTACTTAGCATTTCCCTTCTGAGCTGTGAAGTGATAAGTGTGAGAAATAAGTGTCTAATACCTCAAGTCAAGACTCAGTCCCACCTTCAGCCTTCTGTTCCCTCAGAGGTTTGCACAGGTCCATGCATTTGAAGACATGCCTCCCAGGAAAAAAGATAATATTTACTAAGTCTATAACTGCTTTACAAGGGGCTCCCTTTCCACTTGTATTAAGACAAGGGGATTTCAGGCACAAGAGGGAGAAGAAAAAAGTTTCAGATCGGACATAGGGAAGGAGCAGAAAAACTTTTATTTAGCTGTTGTAGTGAAAAACCTCTTCTCCTCGGTCATTGATGCACGGTACCCACAAAGAGCTTTCCTGCATATACTGCTGGTGAGAAGCACTGAGATTACAAGTTTGCAGACTGGTGGGGCCATTGTGAGCCACAGGAAACCACGACTGAACTTCTGGTTAAAAAATAATCAGGGTAATTTTCTTGAAGGTGTGGGAATTTCCATTAACTTTTCTGGCCAGATCAACACCATTGCAAGGAGGCAGAAGGGAAATGTTGAGTCCTTCCCCACCTCTTCCCATTGGAGACAGCATCTGAAAAATCCTTCCCTCCCAAGAACAGCACACACAGGATTTAAGAAGACCCCATTTCCAAAGAAATCCTGGGAGAAAGAAATGAAAATCAATAAAAAGCAAAAGAAACAATATCCAAGATGCATATCTGACAGGTATTGCGTGCTCAGACCCAACAGAGCATTTAGACTTTCATCTCTTATTTGTGCTCATAGGCTGATACAAGCAGAAAGAAAGAAGCCTCTCTGAACCAAATACACGTGGAACAAACTCACAAGAAGAAAGATGGGTTTTATTGTCTCTAGGCCTGCCTATTTATTAACACTGTAGGCACACATATTGTTAGTTGAACCTCCATGAACACAGCACCTGTGCCCACGGCCCTGCTAAGCCTGTCCCTACCCTCACAAAACCTCATCACACTGGTGTTCCTTTGACCAAATCCACCTCTGCTGAAATTTCAGACAAAAACCCGTGGATGGACCATCCTATGAGGCAGGGAATCATCTTACACAGCTAATGTGAGTTCTGGCAGAGCGTTCAGCTTGGGCTATTCTGATGGGAATCAGAGGATAACACATTCTAAAAAGCTGATTTGGGTGCATGGTTTTTGTTGCCCTGGTTTTACAGGGCCCCATAAGTTGTAACACTGTAGCTGTAGTTTCCCATACTTATTCTGTAAACATGATCCTTGTTTTTCTTAACCAACCAAGATTGTTTTGCACTTGTGGAATTGTTTTTCATTCCTTTCCCTGGGGTAGAAAAAGATGATTAACCATGTCTTTGTCCTGTAAACCTTCAGGAGTATTGACCCCTTTCACCAATCTTTAACTGTCCTTAAAACCCTATAAAAATAGGTAAATAAAGAAGGACAGGGCTTTTGGTCAGTCCTGCCTGGTAAAACCACTGCTGCTCTGTGACCCGCGTGTTTCTTCTGTTGCCAACTAACCAACAGTTTTCATGACCAGGAGGGAGTTGCTCCACAAAAATAGCTTACTACGTATAAATACTTCAAAAATAAGGGTCTGTTCAAGGTATGACTGCTGCTAATATTTTAGGCATATTGGCTATGTCCAAATTCACACTTGCCAGACTACGTGACTATCGAATCTCAAAGCAACCAATGTTTCTAGTCATACTTTATCCTAGAACACGGTTATCAGCTCATATCTATGCCTTATTTACACTAGAACTTGAAATCATATATGCAAACAAACGCTAAACTCCTCGGCTATAAACCAGGCATCAGCATACATTAAAACACCTCCATCCTGTCCGGAATATTCTGCAGCACTGTAACTGCATGCTGATGCCACGGCAGCCGCTGACCTGAGAGAGCTGAGTGCTGAAGCAGCACAGGGGAGATGTGTTTCACACAACTGCAGCAGCTTTCCCCACAGATCACTACAGCACAACTTGCAGGCTTCTTTCTCCAGTAAAGGTACAGCAGAGGGGACAGGTTGTGCTTGTGCCCACTTTCAGCAGGCCAGGTGAAGCGCAGAATTTCTTGTGGCAAGAGGAGGAGCCGCCAGAGTAGCAGGAAATTCCACTTTTCCAAGTGTCTCCTAATTAGCACCATTTCTGGAGGCAGAGAACCTAATCCCAGGGTGCAGGAGTGAACTGGTTATTGAAAGAAGACATTGTCTAATCCTGGTTGGCCCCTGTTTTCCCTGCTCTGGAGTGTACTTATTACATGCTGGCATAATCAGACTCTGTATTTCTCACCCAGGAAGGAACCAGCTGGGGGCTCAGAGAAGCACCCCTGCCCAGTTGGTGTTGTTTGATGGGGTGTCCGTGCACAAGTATCAATGGTTTCATGTAAATACAAATACAGGTGCCACGGGGGAGCACTGCTCTGCTAAGGAAATACACCCCTACAAGTGCTCTAAACACCTGCCCGTGATGTGTCTGCAGCCAGCAGTTCAGCCAATCCGAATACATCTTAATGCTTGTCAGATAGCACGATTATCACATCTCAGAGATCACGTTTGCCTCCCTGGGCCAGGGATTATCAGCCCAGCGAGCCCATCATTCCCACGCTTTTAGGGGACTATTCCCTTTTCTCAGAGCTCTCTCCCTGTCTGTCACAGATGTTCTCAAGTCTGCTCCTGCAGGTGAGGCAGCGGGAGGTGTTTCCCACCGCCCTGCCCCACAGCTTGGAAACACCCTCGCCTTCCCCTGGGGCCTGCCCACCCCTCGTAGATCTGAAGTGCTCCGTGACACGGCCCTGGTCACACCTGTCAATGCTGCTCCGAGCAAGGCAGCCCCAGCCCCGGACCCTCAGACCCCACCGAGCGCACCTTCTGGGACGGCGCTTCCAGCGGCACCAGCGGATAAGGAAAAGCACCCCGTGAGCCCTTCTGTCGGGCGGAGAAGGGCTCGGGAGGCTGCAAACGCAACCAAGGGAGGCTGTGTACATCTTATCTGGGATGCCAGAATGCCGCCTTTATGAGCGGAGCCCGGCATTATCAGGAAAGAGTCTATTTTCGGCTCCTTAGCTCACCCTCCGGAGCCGTGGGTGACCGGTGCTGCAGGAGCTCATTTAGGAGTCAGGAGATAGAGAGCCACGGCAAAGCAGCCAGGGATTTCTGGGAACGCGGGGTCAGCCTGCATCCGCACCCGCCTCTCCGCATGCTTCCAGAGGCAGAGCAGAACAGGCGCCCTGGAATAAGGCAGATGCCATTAAATTACGATAATTTAAAGCATTTTTTGCCTAACCTGCTAAGCTACTATTTTTTTTCCCTCCCTGCACCAGAGAAGAGAGGGAATGCAATGGGGATAAATAGGCATAGAAGATATATTTTAATACCAGGATTATTTTAGCACATGCCATAAAATTAAACTCTGCTCAAAAAGTTAAATAATTTACCTTGTTTCTATGCATAGTGCACTAATAAATACATTGTTCTAGAATAATTTATTTTTTGACAACAGGAAACAGCTGATAAAAGAAAACCTCTTTTGTTTTGGGTTTACAGACCACTTCCCATGTGTTATGTTTGCTTTGGCTGTCTCTCTAGCATCCGCTGGTAGAGATGAGAATGAGGGGAAAGCAAGGGTGTTGCTCAAAACACAGGACCCCCAAATGTTTTTGCTCCTGTTGTCCCGTTCGTAAGTGCAGCAAAGATCTTTTTAAACACTTTTTCTTCTCCAAGAAGCTTTTTAAAGCTAACTGTGTGAGATGACTGTCCCAGCAGAGCTCCAGAAACTCTGGAAATGCACCACAAACTTTCCAGGAACACATGGGCTAGGAAGTCCATAGTCTGGAGACAGAGGAGCAAAAAGAGAATAGCCTAAATAAACCCATATGCAATTGCTCCCATGTGTTACTATGCAATCCTTTTGTGCTTGGCTGGTGATTTTATTTCCTAAAGGAAGCACTCCTCCATGACTGTCACACTCGTGTCACTGCCTGTCCAACCTCCCTTTCCCTACCTGAAGAGTGAGCTTCCATGTATTTTGGGTTGTGCACGTCCCTGCCCTGCTGCAGGGCTGAAGGGGCCTTGCAGATGCCCCTTCACAGCACCTCAGGTAAGAAACCTCTCACTGCGTGCTGAGGTTGTGCCTCTGCCCTCTGCTCCAGCACTGGGCAAGCAAGGCAGCCCAGTGCCTGAGGAGCCTGGAGTCCATCACCTCAGACAGGGCTCATGAAGGCAAGGAAGAAGGATTTCTTGTGTTTTCTTAATTATGAGCAAAGAGGCTTTGAGAGTACTTCCTGTTTCCTTCTTACCTGAGGAACAGCAGGACTGCTAAGTCTCACGGTGTTGTTTCTGTTCTGTCTTTCCCTCTAGAGAACCTTCCAGAGGTCTCAGAGATGGGAAGAAGCAGGATATTGAATCTTTTATGCTCAATAATCTTTAGAGCCTGAAAGAAGGGCTCATGTACCCAAACCTTATCTGTGCTTCTTTGCTCTCAAGCAGGTCCTGCAAAAGCTTTGACCTTCCTGTGCAGGCAGGAACCACCAAAAGGTGCTGTCAAAACACTTTTGTTTTCCAGGCTCTAGGGATTTTGAATACTGTGATGCAGTGATAAAGTAGCTGCACCATGTATTTAAAATTGTCTGAGATTTCCACTGTAGACCTTAAACACGGTGCTAAATAGGGCAAACAAAAATAGCTGTTACTTTGACAAGTGCTTATTTAAAGCCTGTTTTGTCAGCATTGCTGCCCTGGTTATGACAGGGAAGTTGTCTAGAAATTGCATAATTACCAATATTAATGGAAAAGCTAAACAGCACCACACAATTCAATAACAGAGCAGATCACGTTTGCCATGGCTGTTGCAGTGTCTGTTAAGGCTGCAGCAGCTCCACCTCAATCCATGGCCTCAGGAAAATACTGTGCTGCTGCTGCTGCTCCTTGTCTGCTCTCAGACCAGGAGATTGCTCTACTCTGGCCACAAGGGAGAGTCAATAAGGACCCTATTTTCTTGCTCATCTTCATGCTGATGAGAGAAAGCAGCATTACTGCCCTTGCTGCTCATTCTCCAAGTGTCCAGCACTTGTCACCAGAATCTCAGTGGACTCCAGTATAATAGGACTGGGGACTGGAGAAACAGCCCAGAAACATTAGGTGCTCCTTTTTGCACACAAGAAAATTTGCAACAAGTTCAACACCTGAGTTTCTACGGAATAAAGAAAACATTCTGTGTCCTTTCCCTCCTTCCCCTTCCTCTTGCTCTGTCTTTCCTCATAGTGGAAAGGAGATGAGAGAAGATGATCAGCTCAGAGATGCTTTTTTAGAGGTTTGATTTCAGGCTTTGTGTTGCTTACATAGCACTCATATTCCTTCTGACCTCCAGGGCCATTTTCAGAGGGCTTTTCCTTCTCTTTTCTATTAGCTCAGCAGGTCAATCGAAGGGCCTACCTGTGTGATCAGTGTATTGGTGCAACAGTAGAAGGAAACTTTGCAGCAAGCTCCACACCGCCTTTTCCCCACCTCCTTCCCTCCCAAGGTTTATTGCGTGCCCCAGAGCAGGTTTCTCCCCACCAAAGCATGTTACACGTGTCCCACTTATCTGAATGCCAGCTTGGTATCAACGTGCTCTGTACTTTGGTCCAGCCCATTTGCTTTCAGTAAAAAAAACGCAGGGAACCTGAGCACTGAGCTCTGGCCTGCTGGTGAGGATCCTCTCTCCCAGTGCTGCTTGCCCAGAGTCTTGCCTGGGAAGAGCCTTGAAAGTGACAGCTTTGCATTTAACATCCACCAGTGAAAAACCTGCTTTAAGTGACTTAGTCAGCAGCCTATCCAGATGCAGTGGCAAGAGCAAATGTGCCATCCCAGAGCCAGATTCCTAAGACACCATGTAATCCTCTCCCTTCTTGTAACCTGCTGCCTCATGGGCTGCACGTTTTTGTTTTCCAGCTGCAGGAGCACTTGGGGTGAGGGCCCTACAGCCAAGGACTTTCTTTACAATACAGTCTTCATTAATTTTAACAGCACAGACACCCTCTGCACTACATGAGGATGGGGACTTAGGGAAAAAAATTAGCATGATCATTTAATTAAAAATGGATCATAATAATAAAATCTTCTCAAAGGGACTGGTGTGGTATTATGAAGAAAACCTTAATTGTGAAATTCTTCCTATTTGACTATGAGTCTGATTTTTCAATCACAACACAAGTGTTTTAATGGTTTGGGCATGTAATTTCCTGTTTAAAAAATTTAGGGAAGACTGAAGAGTTATTTTCAGCTTCACTGACACCTGTACTTGCCATCAGTAGTTGGAATCTCTTCTATTCAAGACTCTTCTCACTTGACCTAAAGGATTAACTGTCTGCAATGAGAGGTCACATTCTAGCCTGCTCATTGCAGGCCAAACATCAGGGGAGTTGGGCTAAAATACTCTCCTCTGTGGTGAGCATGTGCAAACTAGCAAATGCTAGAAATCAAATTTTAGTAAATTTAAAGTAAATTTTCTTCAACTAACAATATAATAATACCAGACTTTCAGTCCCTGCTTCAAATGAGGGATGCTGCCCATGCTTTCTAAAGTTAAAGTTGCCAGTTTTTTTCTTTTCCCATGGGTGAAAATCCTTTTCTTTCATTATGTTTGGGAGAGCTGAAATGTTTCAGCTGAAACTAACAAAATTTTAAAAACAAAAAAAATACCCAAACTCCAACAACAACAACAACAACAAAAACCAACCAAACAAACAAAACAGGCAACAAACCATGCTTCAGAAGACATGCTGAATGTCAAAGCTTAACAAAAGTTAAACAAAAGTGAAAACTGGATGTTCTCATCCAAAACACTGTATGCCTTTAACAATCCAGAGTGATCCCTGGTTGCTGTTGGTGTACTGTGGCAGGCAGAGAATGATCATCCTCACTTCTTTCAGCAAAGCCTTTTAGACCTACAGGTGAAAATGAAGAAACTGCCATCATCACTAGTCCCACTGACAGAGATTATTAATACCATCTGGAAGAAAAGCAGGGCTTTGTTCACACACAGGATTTCCTAACAATGAACCTGTGTACGACATCCCATACGCAAGAGCAGAGCTTCCCCTTTGTCCTGGGCTGACAACTTCGTTGCAGCCCGGGCTCTGTCCCACAGGCAGCACTTGCTGGGCAGCTGGAGGTGCTGTAAAAGGTGCTATAAAAGGTGCTTCAGCTCTGTCATGCCAGGCACATAGGCAGGGCTCAGCCCTCCTGCTGCCGGGTGCTCTGAGCACCCCTTTGGTGCTGGGTGCAGACAGGAGGGAACCAGGTCCCTCTGCCTCTTCTGGCATCCTACAAATGGATACCAGTGAAGGTGTAAAACACTGCCACTTGCACTTCTCTAGTAAAGAAGCATAAAAGCAGGTGCAAATAATACTCTATTATTTAGCACAAAGTACCTGGAGAGCAAATAGCCATTTGTCTGTAAATTATTAACAAACACCTTTCCAACCAAGGCAATTCAAGTATTTTTATTTTTGTGGCTACACAGATCCCTAGTTTTCTTTACGGTGCTTTTAAATTCAACAAAACAGAGGAAAACTGCTCAAGTTCAAAGTTCTTGACGTTATTGTCAGTTTATTTCCATGAAGCTGAACGCTGAATATTATGAAACAGCTCAGGAATGCTGGACATAAAGGGAGATTTCCTTTTTTCCCCCTTCAGCTGAAATATCTTTTGGCAATAAATCCCCGCCGGAAATGTGCTTTCCCTGATTCCCCGGCTTAATTAGCTCAAACAATGTAAGATATGTAACACTGACCACCATGGGAAACCTGATAACAAAGAGCAGTGATACAATACAAGCCTTTCAAACAGATGCAGCCAGTACCCTGCTAAGACAAAAGTGGATTCAGTGTGGTGTCAAGCCTTTTCTTCCTTCCCTGCTGCAGGAGACACCAGCAATAGAGTGAGACAAGTTAATCTTCCCATGTTTTTCCCCAGTAATGATCTAAAATTGCCAATTCCTCTGTAGTATGCAGGTCACATATTAGTATTTTCGTCAAGAAAGAGACAGCAACTAATGCTGCAGCTCCTTGGTACTCAGGAGGCATTTGCTGCTATTGCCATAGGGAAAACTATGAGAAAACTGACCCAAAAACTGGCTGCTCATGTGGAAACGAGCAGAACTCCTGGATGGCGTGACTGTATGTCCTTACATGCTCCTCTCTGAGAGAGCTGAGGCTGCAGTTTCCTCTGGATTTCTTTGCTGGGCTGTATCCTCAGCAGCACTATCCCCTGTCCTTGCTGAGCACTCAATCCTACTCTGGCATCATCCTTCAGCAATGTTTGTGCAATGAACAGCAAGCAAGAAGGATGTGCTGACTCAGGCTGTGAATATCCTTCTTCCTTTTGCTTTTCCTCACTGCTTTACTGCTAAAGGAGTGAGGCCTCCAGGGCCAGCCCCTGCCCAGGGCTGGGGTACTGCAGTAGTTCCAAAGCTGAAGGAAAAGTGAAAGATCAGGAACATGAGCAGTGGGTGAGCAAGGATGATGGCACTGCAAATAGAAACACAGCCACTCCTGCAGACAGGCAGAACTGGCACCCCACCTAGGTCAGAACAAAACTGATGTACAGCTGGGGTCTGGATTGGTGCCCACAGCATGGATGGTCCCAGCATGTGGTAGAGCTGCTCTCCCCTGGTATTAATAAAGATGCCAGAGGAGAAAAATTGCAATAGGCTTTTGCCTACTTTTCCATTTATAGTTTATAATTTTTGAGTTCAGACATATTTATAGATTTCTTTTCTCTTATACTTGCATTAGAAGCTTGAGTCTTACCACTTCTGCTCCCCAAAATACTCAGCGGACACCAGAGAACTGGCAGTATTATAAGGCAGTATTATTATTAACAGAGGCAAATGTCACATGTAGGCAAGTGCAGCAAACACAGGAACAGGGATTTCTTAATCAGAATGTTTATATTTGCTGCTTTTTTTTGGTTTTGTCATTAGCTGTGTAACTCAAATGCCTTCCAGAAGAATGGCAAAATGGCTTCAGACAGGTCCACCCAGCAGAGTTCCATTGACTCAGCAATGTCCACTGGGGCCATGAAACCGGTCAGAGAGCCAGCCTCCATCCACACCTGCTGCCCCAGGGCCTCACACACCAGCAGGGCTCTGCTTTACTGGCCCAACTTGTTTCACTTGTGCACAGCTCCAGAACTGACTGCTGCTGAATGTGTGTGCCCTACCGAGGCAGCCCTGCCCAAATGCACCTGGCTCTTCAGAACAAGTGAGAAACTCTAAATCCAGGAGGATTCCTTCAAGAGGGCTTCTAGACAAAACAGAGAAGCAGCAAATCCAACCAGTGCAGGGCCTAACGACTTGCATAGTCCTAGTACAATATCAAATGGAGTTAAGAAAGCCCAACAGCCACCTCTTGATCTTCTTTGTTTCTGTGAAGAACCAAAGGTCACAGGCTCACTTTTCTTCTGTGGGTTGCCTTTGAAGTGTGGGTGGCATCAATGCTCTGCAGGGCCCCACGTAGAAGATCCAATTTGATCCGAGTCTGTAGGTGGCTGGCTCTTTTTGGCCTCTCTGGTTATCGCCTTTGTTTCACAAGGCCAGTTGCAATCTGACTGATCTGTTAAACAAATTAGATTCACCCCCCTGGTTCTGCTAAAACTCAAGCGTAGCCCTCAGCTGGGTAAAGCACAGACACTCCAGCTTTATTTATGTTAATGTAATTATAGATAGACCTATATTGTAATGGCCAAGTTGCACTGTAGGCAGAATAAACAAATGCCTCTTTGGTGATCAGTGCATCATGGAGTTTTTTTAATTATAGCCTGCATGCTCACTCTAGACCATACCTAGAAAATGTGGCACTCTTAATTGTCAGAGACAGTAAATGTTGCTCATTTTCCAGTATATCAAAGCAAGAGAGTCTACAGAGTATGAAATTATTTTATACGCCAGGCATGAAAATATTTCATGCAGCTATTATTAAATCTCAGTCCCACTAAAGTCATTGGCAAAATTGCCAGTAACAAGGAGAGACAGCACTTTGGTCTAGGAGGCTATGTTTGCTTATGCAGTGAACAAATGGGAGAAGCCTAAGGCAAGGAAAAGAAATATCAGGAATGTATAGGTAGATCACAAAATCTACCATGTCAATAGTGAGTGCTGGGCAGCCACACATGGCCTCCATCTGGTTCTCCAAATGTGTCCCATACACGACTGCAGCATCACTTATAAAAAGATCCCACTTCATGGAGTCTTATTAAATACTGTTTACTAGGCACAGCTGTGCTTAATTTCTGCCTATATAGTCCTTGGTTTCAGCAGAGATTTCAAAGATGTTCCCATTATCACCACAACTCTGGAAACAAAACTTACACGAGAAAGCAAAGATGCAGAGCTTCTTCATCAACTTTTCTAGGCAGGCAATTGACTACACTGTCAGTAGAATAACACCAAAACCCTGTTTTTATGCAGAAGAACTGGTGTGAACATTTTCTTTGGTTTGCCTCCAGAGGGGAGAACAGTCTTCGTGGGATTTGGGCCTGATTGTTCACTGTTTTCTCAAAAAGAACTCCCCCAGGGCTCTGGCAGAGTTTGGTTTGTCACTTCTGAGGCTCTGCCCCTGGAGATCTGCCAAGCCTCTGTGTTTGAGTGATACACGCTCCCATTTAATGGGAACCTACTGCCCCTGTCCCAAAAACACACTCAGTTTCAGGCAGGGGGTACTACTCTTTCTTGGAAAACTTGTGCTTCACAGGCACACCACTGTTGCCTCTGAGCAGCCACAAGTCTGGGGGATGCATCAGCTCTGCTGGGTGTGTGGCAGATGCCTGGATGCCTCTCACACAACAGAACCTCTGCATCCTACTGCTCGCATAAGGGCTGGCTCTGAACCTCAGGGTCAGTGAGTTTGTCTGGGCCTGCCTGTCTGGGGCTGGTGAGGCAGCCAGCCCTCCAAATCACTGCACAGCACTCTGTCAGTGTCACCAGGCTTCCCGTGCGCTTGGCATGATGACTCAATTAAACCAAGATTTTCAGTCTGTTGCCTGGTGTTTCGTTGGCTCAGGTTCACTTAAACAGACATCTCCATAAGATCAGCTCAGGAAGGCAATGAAACACGAGCCAGAAAAAAAAGTGTGGTTGCTTTGGACACTTTTGCCAGCCTAACAGAAATGTGCACAGGGCAACTACACCCCTGCCTGATTCAGCAGGTTACACAAAGTGAAGAAATGTCAAGGAAGATTTTGCATACCTGTAGATATTATGGAAAAAAAAAAAAAAAAGCAGCAAGAAATAAGTTCCTAAACTAGTAAACACATATCAGTGTTTAGCCACTAAATTACATGATGTGATTTTGCATCCAGAGGAACATCAATTGTTTTCTTCTTGAAGCTTGCAGTTGGTTAAAGGAAGACAAACACATTGAATCATTTTAGCTGACTTGTGTTACTGGGGAAAATAGAATAATTCAGTACTTCAGTACTTATGCACTTAAATTTACAGAGGCTAGTCAAGATGAAGATCTGTTGCAGGCTTACAAATAGTCTTACTGGAGATACACACATCTTTCTTTGCCTGGTATACTTCAGATCTTTATTTACCATGGAGCCAGGAGAAATATTTGGCTTGCTGGAAAAGTGCAGGCAGCACCAAACTTGCACAAAAACTTCCTCTCTGGTGGCACTACCATGGCACTGGTGCCAGAGGAGGAAAGAGGGCCTCTCTAAAACCAAGTTGCCTATCTGAATTTTTTCTTTCTCTGTCATTCCTCCCAAAGGGATTTCTAATGTTTCATGTGAGCTATGGCTGTGGATATAAAATAGCTGGGCTGCTTCTCCATGTGCAGAAAGCCTCATCCTGTCCCTGTAGGTTTATGGTCTATCCCCAAGTATTCGCTGGGCCTAAACCCAAGAGACGGCCAAACAGGACCGACACAGCATCAAGGAACAGGCTCCACTGATATGACAAGGAGTCACTCTCTGGGCTGAACATCACAATCTTTCCAAACGTCAGGCCACAATTTATGAGGTTCATGGCTGTGTTATACATACATATATGCACGTATAGCTATTTTCTGTTACTGCCAGCTTCCATATCTTTTAATAACAAAGACTTCCACTCTGAAGGGCAATTGATTGTCACAGAAATTATTTCCAATGAATTCAATTTGTTTGTACCTGTCTTCAGGTAACCCAAGGACTCCATCCATACTGCTAACCACCATAACTATAAAAATTAAGTCTTTTCTCATGAATGCTCCATAAGGACAAAATCAATGTGCCTCCCATCATACTGTGTGAATAAAGTTGAAGATGTAGAAAGATGCCAGACCACATTTTTATGGCAACATTTAAGCATTTTCTTGGGTCCCTCGGATTGTCTTAAAATTCAAGCATGTGCTTAAAACCCTTTGCACTACTGCATTTTTCAAGGTCAAAGTATTGACAGGGAAAGTGGCCAGAGCTGTACTCCTCGAACAGGTCTTATACACGACTCTAAAAATTTTGGTAGATCAAAAAGCCTTTCACCAATTTAACTGATGAACTAAATCTTGGTCTTCTGTTTGACAGCTGACATTTTGAGTAACTCATGATTCCAAGATAGATGGGCTGATGAGAAAAAATGAAGAATGCAGTTGATGAGATTCAGGGCCCTCGGCATGTAAGTTGTCCCATGCAAGCAAGATGTTAAATCCCAATGACATTTCAGTATGGACTGTGCAAGCTCTTCTTCCTCAGATCAGGTCTTAAGCCAACACAGGATTCACTGCCTTGTGGCATGGTATTGATGCCAGCAGACAGTAACCTTAAATAAAACAGGGTTCTTATTCACATTCATGAAGTAAATGTTGTTATTACCTTCCAGCTGTTTGTTACCACCCATCTGCCAGGCTGGCAACAAAGTCGACAGGAGGGAACTGGTGTCTGAGCCTCAGCCATTTTAATTTGGCTACTGCACAGTCTGGCACCTTAGCCTGAACCCTCCCTGCTTGGTGGCTTGAACTGAATAGACAATGAGGCACAGCCAGGTGTGGCTGAGGGGTGGGTACAGACTACCCACTATTACTTCTGTCCCAGAGGGGTAATTGATGCCAAAGTCCCTTTCTTAGGTAGGGGAACAAATACGTGTAAAAGGCAAATGGAAGGGTTCAGTGCTGTGCTCCCAGCCGCTGCCACTCTCAGATAAATGAATGCAAGTGTGATTGTGCAACCCCCAGCAAGAAACCTCCCACTCCTCCCAGCTGGGTACCAGCCCAGCCCACACCAGGGGAACAAGCTCCTGTGGGCTCCCAGTAGAGCTCTGCTACCAGCCACAGCACCAGCTGCTGAAGGCACAGCCAAACTTACACCAGCAGTGGAGACTGAATCCAGAGGCTGCTATCCCTGCTCTGCAAGGTCCCACCCACTGCTGCTGTTTTACCCCAAATCCCTCCATTCCAAATGTGTCAGTTCCCATCAGCTTTTTCTCCCATGCTCACTCATCCACGATGTAGAACTCACCTGTGTTTCCAAGCACAAGGCTTGCCCTTCAAGGAGATTTTTGCCAATTTCCTTAAAAAATATAAACTCAGCCAAAGTTCTCCAGAGTTTTGGATGCTGCCATATCTTCTAAAGGGTGGCATAGAGAGCTGCTATTATGGAACCCACATTTGGATTTTAAATGTTCTTTCCATTTTCCCAGCTCAATTTCAGAGTTTTATTTTATTAATAAAGTTTTATTACTGCAATATATTTTTAATTATACTTGTTAATAATTACTTAGCTGTATTGGTTAGTAGGTTCATCACTGCTTCGAAACTTCTGAGTTAGATCTGGTCTGGATAAATATCAAAAAGTTTGGATACTTTTCCAAAAGTTTTGAATATGCAGAATTGTCTATATTCCTGGAAAGGAATGGAAGTTAGCATATGAAAGAGGAAGAATCAGACAAAGTGGGGCAAATTAAAGGACAGACTCTAGTACCTCCCGTCTCTGGGAGAATTTTCTTAAAACTGAGACACAGCATCCTAGTGAGTCTGTCCCTGCATAGCTTGTGTTAATTTAAAGTGTTTGTATTGTATTGTTACCCTTCGTTATCAGGCTTTCTCTAATGGTCACTGTTATATATCTCAAGCCATGTGAGCTAATTAAGTCAGGAACTGCAATTTTTGGAGTGTTTTCATTATCTCTGACTCTGGTCGTGCTTACAGAAAAGGAAAACAAAATTCACTTTTGAAACTGTGTCTAATGTAAGTCTTCACCCACACATCTGTGCGGGCCTCCTCAACAGAAAGATCTGGGGAAGGAGGAAGCCCCTTGGTGGGAATCTTAGAATAAATACCTGTAGATGGTCAATGCTTTTCAGCACATCTCAAGTACCTCCCCTGGAAGAAAGCTAAATGACAGTGACAAAAGCTCTGCAGACAACAGCCACTTGTGTGTCCCCCCATGGCCAATGAAGTGCCTCCATCCCCACTGTGGTTGTCCCCAGTGCAGTGGCAGAGGACACCTGCCCAGGACAGCTGGGGCAAAGGAATAATTCTCCCCTTACCATCCCACTTGGGCCTGAAGTGGATTTGACTTGGGTTTGGTTGTGCTAAGGTCTCACCAGGTCCTGTCAAAGATGACACTGTCATGGTAGAGTGGACCCCAGCAGAGCACTTGGCTGAGGAAACAAGGATAGCCCATGAGATGCTGAAGACTCTTAAGAAAAAGAAAACTAAATCTGAGAACATCTTACAAGAGCTTTTGTAAAGATGGGGGTGTGAGATGAGCTGGATCAACCCAGAAATCAAATTTATCTGGAACAGTGACAACTCTTACAACCAAATCTCTCTGCCTGTCTGGGGAATACCAACTTTAGCAACAGCTGAAGAAGAAAGGGATGGGCCTTCATGTCATGGAGACAGAGTAGCTCTCTGGAGATCCCCTGTTACAGCTGACGAAGTTACATGGAACTATTTTGGGAAAATTTATGCCCGATTCAGTCCGTTCAGTATGGCCATAGAAGAGCATTTCGACTTGAATCAACTTTTTGAAGAGCCACTTCTGGAAGCATTCAGATATTGTATCAGGTTTTTTTTTCTGTAGAAAAAGAAGACTCATGAAGATTGGCAGTTTAAAATCATTTCACACAAATCCACACATTTTGGGGAAAAAGTTTGCACCAAAAATGTACCAAGGTCTGGTATAATCTAAGTGTAACTGTGCAATTTCTGTGTAAATTCTGGATTTATTTTAGCTATTTCTGCATAGGAATGCCAAGCAATTAACTGCACCATCCACTAAAGCATAAGTGTTTATTTCACAAAATGCTCAAGCAGAACTGACATCAATTAACCATTTCAAATATCCCATAGCTTTTCTAGCTTTTTTTTTTCCTGCCACACACACGTATTTGATTCTTAATGCTGGGAAATGCTCCATACTGAGCGATGTGCACGCAGAGATTATAAACAGTCACGGTGTGGTTTGCCTGCTGATACAGTTATTTCTGCAGTCTCTTTCAAGTGAATTTATACCCTTCCATCTTCATGTAATGCCCTTATATAGGAACTTAGGACCCCTATCAGCTTGATTACATTAGAAAATGCAATCCAATCTGATGAATTGATCTGAAGCAGAGGAAATTTTGATGCCAGAAACTCCTCTGCTTTCTAAAACAGAGCTGAAACGTGGATTATTTGTGTTTCAATATATCCAGGCAAAGCAACAAACTGTGTTCAACTTCACAAGGACAACTTTAATGAATTTTCCCTCTAGGTACGAGTGGAGAATTTTTCCATGTGTAACAGACACTTTCTTTTTCTGCAGCACTTTTGTAACTGATTGCATTTTTGTATGTTATTTTAGCTTTTTCAAGAACAGGACAAAATTGCTTCACCCATTAGAGAATGTATAGGTCAATTGGATTAATTTTTCAGTCTACATCAGCGGTAAATTTAGTTTAAAATAATTTACATATAACACAGCCAAATATAGCATTCTGAGTTGAGAATGAATTGTAATTACTAAATTACAGTTTTTTCCCAGTCAATCTTACACCCATCTTAAAGAGTACTCCCATATTGTTTTCCTGAAGACTTAATTATTGTACACCCTAAATATGCCATCTTCTACTTTTCATTTGGCAATGAATAATACTTGAAAGTATTTCTTTTCTGGATTACTAAGGAGAAGATTTTCAATTTCTCATCTGTATACTTGTGAAAATGTTTGATCTGAAATAACATATTATACATTAAGCTGTAATGAATAAAATTGCCATTATTTCTGCTGCTGATGAAAGAAGTTGAATTTAAATTCAGACATGTTGGTAATTTTAAATTCCTTCCTCCCCCTTGAAAATCAATGAAAATCAAATCCATAACTTATAATCCACATTTAGAATTGTACTTAATAGCTGATGACATATGATATGACCTATGGGAAGAAAATAACAGAAGGACTCTCAACTTGAAGAAATTTGAACATAGACATCTAGGGAAAATAATCCAAAACTCAGTTATTCCTCAGAAGGGAAAATGAGGAAAGCAATGCTGAAAGAAGCCTGAGGGTGATAGTAGAGAGTGTATTAAATGTGACTGAGCAAAAAAAAGAGAAAGGGAAATTTTTGGCTGCAAATTCAAAGAAATCATCTCCTGGAAAAGGGAAGAAAAGATTCCACTCCATATGGCTTTGGTGTGACCACACTAGGAATACTAAATTCACTCATGGGTACCTTATTAGCATCTAAAAGGGCAGGTTCAGTGGAGAGCAACAATAGTGTCTAAGGGATTGTCTGGGTTGACTTTATGGAAAGATTAAAATAGTTTAGGGGTGGACTGGGGCACCTTTTATTCCCATGGAGTAGCACTTTAATTTTTATTCCATCTTTTTCCCCTACATTTTAAAAGGCCTACTTACAAAGCAAAATATTATGGGCAACTATGTAAAAGTCTGTCCCTAAAGGTGTAAGTACTGGCTAAGCAATGAATGGGGGAAGTCCCAATAGACAACTAGGTATGTTGGAAGGATTATTAACACCAGTGGGCATAACTTGCAACAGGATGATATTTGAATGACAGAAATGAAAAAAAGAATGAAAACTTATTGACAGGTCTTTTAGGGTATTGATTACTCTCATTAATTAAATGATGCATCTCTTGATGCATTTAAAACCATGTTTGAAGAGCACAAGTGATTGTACTCAAGAGAGCAATCCTGCTCTGGACAGGAGATGGACTGGATGGCTTAGTGGGTCTGTCTCTTTTTACTTGCACTGACTTAGAAACCTTAACAAGAGATAGGGTGTTACAAGACACTTAGTAATAAATATGCTCCACTGTCTAATGTAGTATTTGGCCAAAGCCCAGATAATTCCTGAACTGCACCTCAGGGCCTCATAATGACCCCAGTGCTAAATTTCTTACAGTCTCACCTCTGCCTGGTTGGAGCAGTGAAACATTACACAGTGTAAACAAGAAATCAGTCAGTATTCCTAAGCTGCAGTCTCTATTTGTAGTGCTGGGGAGACTATTTGGATCTGCTAGAAATGGTATTCTGATCCATTTTGTGCAGGGTTTAAATCTCCTAAAGCCTCCCTGGAGCTGTTGTTTTCAGAGAGTTTCCCTGCCCCGCCCTCTTCATGTAGCATCTTCCCCTTGCTCCTCATCCCGGCCCAGGACTTCCATCAGGAGGTGGATCATCACCACTTCAGTCAGGAAAAAAAGTTCAGATGCTCTGGCAGACGGAGCTGCCACCCTCTGACACTGCAGACGCTCAGCAGTGACTGTAGGTGTTGGTCAAGGAGGGCTCCTGCACAGACCCCCGGCAGCCCCAGTGCACTCACTGCAGGATGCTCATCTCCTCCCCAGGATGCCTCTCTCCTCCAGCACTCAGGCAGGCTTTGTTAGCACCTTCTCCTTTTTGGCAGAATGGTTTGTTTTACCTTCATAGGTCATTAAATCTCTATTGATTTCAAGCAATTGGTTCTCCATGCTGTGCAGGCTCTGTTATAAATTACTGACTGGGGATGTGAGTTGCTTTGGCTCCCCATTTGGTGTATTTAGCAGTGATTTTCAGTGTACACTTCTCCCTCTACTCTTCTCCAGCCCCCACACAACAGCAGAGCTAACTTAAGCACAAGGCAGAGGAGAGCTTCCACTCTGGTCCTTTGGCTGGGGAAGGAGGTGCAGTGTCCACATCACAGGTAGCAACAGATCTCTTGTTATCTTGGATATTGGACTCTCATAGAGGCACTTGCCAGCACAATGGCCTGATCTTTAAAAAGAAAGAGCTTTTCCCTGGAGCTCCCTGGGCAGCTGATCACCCTTTCAGAGAGGCCCACTCAGATTATTCATCACTATTTAGAGACCAAAATTATGCAGACTCGATCTCAGTTTAATATTGTATTAAGATAAGTGCATTGTCATCCTCCTGTGACAAACATTACATCATCTTTGTAACTAGTAATATTTTAATGTATATATTTTGCTAGGCAATAGACTGATAGAGGTTTTGGCCTTTTAAAGTCACACGAAATATTTACCAGCTTTGCTATCTGAGCACTACAAAGGCAGTCAGCCCCATGAAAATGAAGTTGCTCACATTAACTTCAAGTGGTGTTCTGTATGTCCATTACACACACACATTCATGCACATATATGGATATATACAGAAAAAAACGCACAAAGGCCTGCTATAGAGAGGGACTCTATACATATAAAATCATCATAGGTACTTGTCTCTCACACAGTCCTCAGTGCGTGTGAGTGCCAGAAACTAGACGTGACATTCCAGACTGGAATGATGCAAGGAAGAAATATATTGCATTTATGGAAATCATTCATTTTACTTGTCTGGGAACCTCTTGAATATAAATAATATTTTCATTTATAAATTTCAAAGTGCTGTCCTAAGAATGGGTAAGAATCATTATCTTTATTTGACAGCTGAAGAAACAAAGAGCAGACTGTCTTAAGCAGCAGTCTAAGGTCACATGGAGTAAATGAAGTCAAACCTCATCTCCCAAGTCTGACTTTCCCTTGAGAGAGTATACCAGAGAGCACACCACTCACAACTTTATCAGCTGAAACTCTTCAGCTGGTATGCTAATAGTATTGGCAACCCTGAGCCTTCACAGATCATGACTGAGTTTTCAAATGATCAGAAAATTTGCTTTAAATGCATAAGATTAAAACCTCCAAATAAATAAACTTGTGTTTCCTATATTTGTCTTCTGTTATCTGAGCCTTTGGAGTATGCTAAAGAAACAGTTTCCAGGTATTTCTACAACCAGAAGATCCAGACTTCTTTCCTTAAAAAAGGAGGTGGGGGTGGGGAGGACAGTAGTAAGCAAGCAGCTCTAAATACTGTATATAAAATCTGGAGAGTTGTCAAAACAATGCAGAGATCATACCTATTTCTGGCACACGCTGAAGGCTGCTCTCTTTATTAAATTATCTCCCCACCCTACTCTAACCTAAAAGCAGATCTTGCATTCAGATCCCAGTGATGACTCCTGAGAATGATAAACATCCATCACCACCTCAGCCTGGATCCTCCAGACCTTTTCAAAAGTGCAACAGCTTGGGGCAGGCTCAGACTATGCCACAGGAGCTGTGCGTCTTTCTAAGTTGTTTTAACCCAAGAGTTGAAGTGCCCAGAGCACAGCAACATGGAGTGGGGCACAGCCCAGTTTCTTTTGCAATCAGAACCACTCTTCTCCCAGTACAAGACAATTCATCATGCTCAGATTGGTAATGTGGGACAAAAAGTTGCCACACAGAATGTTGGTCCAGCCTGAGCTCATTCCTCCTACTAAAATTTGCTGGTGGGTTAACTCCGTGCTGTGAAGCTTTACATCAGATACTGTTCACCTGCACCCTTCTTAATTCATGCCAGATGAAATTCACAACTCTGAAGCAGAGATGTTCAGTTTAAGGGTTTTCTTCCCTCTTAAGACCTGTCTGTTTCAAATGTCTCCAAATTAGACAATTGCTAGGGGCACTGATAGTTGTTTTCCTTTTAAGTCAGAGGCACTATTTGCTGTTTCAGTTCCTCAGTTGTTTTATCTCTTATTATGTTGAATCATTTTGAAAGCTATATCTTCCATTTAAAAGTCATATCCCATTATCTAGGAGGGAATTTGAAAAGGTCGGTGTTAAAAGAAAACACAAGCTAAAACAATCCCAACACTCAAGCCTTCAACATTAACTAACCCATACAATATTGAAGGTTAATTAGACTTTAAGAAAATGCGCAGGCAATACATGTGGCACGCTACTGATAAAATGACGTTTCTTATAATGAATTAAATTATTGTAGAACCTCTGTGAGGCACTAATAATGGGCAAACCTCTGGAAAAAAATTAATGTTTCTTCAGCCTAGGATCTCTTTTCATAAACAAAACAATACAATGTATTCTTGTGTGTGGTCTTCAACAATTACAGTTCAGTTTTACACAGTCTTAATGCATTTGCATATATGTTACACAAAATAATAGCTGTAGTATATGACAGCCCTGGAAATTCTGGGTGGTCTCTGAAGACATGAATTAGCAGTATGTTGTGGGGTTTTTTATGGGGAGCACAAGATATCTCAATTGTTTCTCCATGTCTGCCAGCATTTCTGTATTGAAACAGACACAGTAAGTACTGGGTAGAAGCACATATGAACATTCGAAAAACTGAAATCAAGTTAAACATGTTATCCAGCTTTCACTTCTCTCTCAAAGTCTTAAAATTGCATGCTGGTGCACACTTGCTGGAGCATGAAAAATAAAGGATATGTTGTGACTGGATCTCATTTTTAGCAGAAAAGGTCCAAGTTTGTGCCCTGTATATAGTATGGGCATATAATGTGCTCTGCTAATAAATATATCAATCTGATCTGAGAAGCTAGTTCTTGTTTTTTAGATAACTTGTTGACAGACTGGTAAATGCAATTGCTCAGATTTCTTCATACTGTAACCCTTGAAAATGCTATGAGCACTTTTACAGCAGTAAGTCTGAAGACACAGCAGCACATCAAGTCCATATTGCTAACACATGAATGGCCTTTACCATCTGCAGAGCCTTCAATCAACTCCATTATATTCCTCTCAAAGACAGACATGAAGTGCTTTTGACACTATCACAGTTTCATTAGCTAAAATTTCACTATGTGATCTCTCAGGCAACCCTCACCTGTAGAGGAAAATGCAGATCTCATCTACTTGACTTTGCTGCTTCTGAGAATTCAGAAATCCAGACAAATGAAAATCCTATGTTTGAAAGAAGTGGGAGGAGAAGGACTCAGGAAAATAAAGAATAATTAGTCCTACAAACTTCAGTTTGATGGCACTTGGATACACTAAGACATATGCCTCTTGAGAACGTGCTGGGGAGCAAAGTCACAGATACCCGCAGATGTGTAATCACAACATGAACACAGTTCTGCAAAATGCTTGATCGAAAGTAGCAGGCAATGTGGAGTCATCACAACCTTAATTCAAGCTCTTGAAGATAAGGCATTAAAATGTCTTAAACCAGATAATGTTGGCTCCCATTTCAGTTGATCATTAAACTTTTTCCATCTGTTTGGGGTTGCAGCCCTGCCTGACTCCCTTTGAATAGAAATTGATGCATGAAAGCATCACAGAGGCAGTTCTGTCTGTACCTTGATTAAAACACACATGGAGATATCTGTTCAGACTGTTACACAGAATAAAACCACATTTTCTTCCTTTTGCATACCTTCAAAACATACCCCTCTTTTAACCCAAACCTTTAAAAGGATGTCCTTGTCTCTGCAAAACTGAAGAAAACACTGGAAGTTGGAGCACAGCTTTTAACGGTTTCCATGCAGTCTGTATCAGCCCAGAGCAAAGAAGGGTCTGGTAAGCTGCCTTCCATCTTCTCAACTATCCTTATCTCTAGTTCTGTTTCTAAGGTCAGTAAAAAACATACAGAAGTGATTATGCAGGAACTAGCTCTGAGGGATTACACTATTTGTCAAAGTAGTAACAGTGAATTCAATATGCGTAAATCTCTTATCCCTTTGCAGTAGAGCTGTACTCTGGAATACCAGTGGGATACTGATAGGAGTCATTTCCTAGGCAGTTTACCTTTGGGGGAAATTTGTGGTTGATATAGTAAGAAACCCATTTTTTTAAGAACCCACAAGTTGCAAGGGACAGTCCCGTGGGCCCTTTCTGCCAACAAAAACAGCTGATTTACTTTGCATTTTTATCAGTGACCCAGAAAAAAACCCAAAATCCTTACCAAGAAATTTGACAGATGACACAAAGGCTGGGGGTGAAGAAATAAAGAGAGGTCACTGATGCAGACCGAGCTATTAGTAAGCAAACAGCACATTTTCTAATCCACCCCAATACAAAGATGCAAAGCACCTATGACTGTAGTAGGTCATTATAGACTATGACTCTACCCCGAAAAGCAATGACAGCCTGATCATGGAGAATAGCCAATCCCCAAGGAGTTGTAGTGGCCAAAATACCAAGTCTGTAACATAAAAGTGAGAGAACTTTGGGATACAGAGGCTGTCTCCTGGGATGTCCAAGGGCACCTAAGAGCTGCCAGAATATGGGCTCCCAGTGAGGAACACCAGCCTTCCATGCTGTGGTGTCCCAGAGGCTCCCACATGGGTGTGCAAATCTGGTCAACAAGCCAAACAGATTTAGCCCACCACATCACCTTGTAAGTATTTCAGGCATGGTCTAGATGCAGCCAGTTCATCCCGTCGTGGTGCCTCTGGGCTACAAGGGTGTTAATCAGCTGTAAAGCAGGGTAGGTGCAGAAAATTTGTCTCTTGCAGTAAAAGGCTGGCACTTTATCACTGGGAAAATGAAAGGCTGGATTTGATCAGCCTGTAAGAACAGAACTTCATGCTGGACTGTGTGGTGCAGAAGATGGAGGTGTAACACACCCCAGAAGCTGCAAGTTGAAACTGGGCAAGTTCAGACTAGACTTTCGAAGTGCTGATGTTTGAATACTAGAAGAACCTCCCAAAAGTTTCTCTGGGTTCCCTCAACCTACCAATTTTTCATTTGAGATTAGATTCCTTTTAGAAGAGCATCAGATGAGCTAAGCAGAGCAGATACTGTATTACTGGGCATGATAAGAATTTCAGGCAGGCCCAAATGGAGAAATCAAGCCAGCTTTCTTCCTTCATACAGACAGAATTAAATCTGGCACTTCCCACTTGTTCAAAGAAAAGTATTTTGCAAATATTTTTTGGATGAGAGCAAGACTGCAAACATGCAACTATCTGAGGGCCCCCTAGAATGGCAAGTGTTATTTGGGGCTGGGGATCCAACAGAGGCTGACCTAATAAAATCAGCTGGGAATGTCAGTGTATATAGGAATTGAGTTGTCTGTATATGAGTATATGAGGCTATAAATAGGCTTTTGGAAAGCTTGGAAGAGTACACAGTTATTGCTTGTTATTTTAAAATGTTAATGTGGGTTTCAAGCTCATGAAAGAAATGTGATTGCTGATGAAGACCTGTCTAGCCACACAAAGGATCAGCAAGAAATTCAGGTTCTTCCATCCCACTCAGCCTTGCCATGGAGGAAAGACCAGCTCCTGGTAAGTTTTGGTTTTCATGAACAATTTAGCCCTCAGGGCCCTCTGATGGTCTGAGCCAACTTGGATGCCTCCTTTGTGATACAGATAAATGTTACCAGCCACTAATTTATTTTTCCTTATTCTCCTTCTTATTCTTAAAAAAAAAAACAAAACGCTGTAGCACAGAGTTTGTCTGAGATTGTCTAATGCTGCCAGGCACATTTACAGGATCTTGCACCACACCTGTAGTTACTGTATCTTACTGGAAGGACTCAAGGGAGATACTCTGTCAAAATATATCTCTTCAGAAGTGTCTCTATGCATTGGATGGTGAGATCATCACTTTAGGGCTGGTGGTTTCTAAAGAATTTGCCTTGTGACTCCCAGCAGGTTCACTCACCATTTGGTGCCCTCTCCCAGCAGCACACAACTAGAGCCCAAATGGTTTCTGCCTAGCTCTTTGCAGATTCTGTGTCTTACTGTGAAATTTGTTCACATTAATTCCAGCTAGGAGGAAAAAATCAAGCTGCTCAGAGAAATATACTTTATTTTATCTTTTACTTTAGCTTTTATCATTAGAAAAGAGCATAAGTTGGTTTCTGGGCTGGATGAGTCAGATGGAGCTGATAACCATTAGCACTGCATTAAAACACTGAAGTAAAAAAAGAAACAATTTCTTGTAAACATCTGATTTTAAAAAAACACACACCAATGGTTAGAAGATGACAGAAATTATTAGCAATAAGGTCTTTCTCATAGAAATAGGTTTATTACCATCTTTTCCAACCTAAACAATTCTATGATTCTATGCACTTGCAGCAACTGGCATGAGCCTGGCATGGTGCCAGCAAAGACCATCTTTCCACCTGATCCTAGGAAAAACACCAGCAAGCCAGGGTGTATTCTCTTCTCAATCCATGCATAACATACTCCCACAGACCCCTGCAAGAGTTTTGTGCATGTGCATGTGTGAAAAGTATGGTCCAAAAAATGAAAACCAGCCAATTTTGCCTTTTCAGCTGGCAGACCCGTGAGTAAGGACAGGGCTGCCTTTAAAAGGCTGGGGTAGAAGGGATGTATTTTGCTACATCAGTGAAAGCAAATAGAGGCTACCCAACAAGGAAAGAATAAATTAATCACAAATCACAGCCGTACGATGTTCTTAAGTAAAATCAGATTTGTTAGAGGGTGCAGTGGTTTTTTTGGGTTTTGTTTGTTTGTTTTTTTAAATCAACAGAAACCTGCCCTCTGTATGATGCACTGCCTGCTCCTGGGTCTGCCCACACTCAGATTTCAAAGCACATTTGTGGCTTGTTGAGCTCTAGTGTTGTTTGGTTGCTTTTTTTGGTTGAGAATTTTTCTGTATGATTACACTCTAAAAGTGTGCCATAGATTACATGGTCCATAACCAGGTTACAAGGAGAGAACACAGGTCTGCATTTAGGAAAACATCTTTAATCCCAACAGGAGCAGCTTCAAACATTCAGCCTACAAATTTTTGCATTATGGACTTGGCTAAATGTAGGCACAATTCCTGCAAATGTCAGGGTTGTTCACAGGGGTACAAAATTGCTCAAAATTAAAATTAAAAGTGAAACAAAAGAACGTGAAACAGTTTGCAGGTTTGGGCTTCAGGTATGGAAAGCACAATGTTAAAAATTTGGTGTCATGCAAATCCAGTGATTTTTGCATTTATTCTAAAAGACCAAATCATATCAGATTTTGTCAACTCTTTAGTTAAAGGGGGTGGAAAATACTGACTATAAAGGAGGTGAATGAAATGGCCTGGGAGGCTTTATGGGTAACACAAAAATCACTATTGAAACAATGATCCCCTCACAGTTGAAAACATTGACCTTTGTTGAAGAAATTCACAAGTCTTGAACAAAGCGTTTGCTGCTTAGTCCAATTTCAAGTCAATTGAAGGAAGCAAAATACAAAGAGAAAGGTCATATTGACTTAACATATAACAATCTTAATGAATCTTGGCCCTCTGTTTTGCACTTCCAGTGGAAATACTAACTCAGTGGCTCATTCCCTTCCTCCGTGCTGATTCCAAAAACACAGGTAGAAGGAATAAGCTTTTGCTCAGCTTGATCCCCCAACAGCACCATGTCTCTGTTTAAACAGGGCCTAAAAACCAGCCTCCTTATTTTTAGGAAAAACATTTACTAAACAGAGCTGTTGTTGACAAGAAAAGTCATTCATATTTGAATATTAAACATTTCCAGCACTGTAAGTGTGAGGGGAAAGTTAAGTAATTCGAGAGTCACAATCAATAAGGAAGAGACTGTGAAGGATTTCTGTACAGGGAATATTTCTCTGCCTCCCAATAGCATTTGTTCTGCGCTAAACCAGAGTATTTTTTTGGACTTCTATTGCTTATAGGTGTACCAGTCATGGACCAGCAGTCAGCTGAGTAAGGCACTGTACAAATGCAGAACAAAAACACAAATCTAAGACAAGAGCTCAGAGATGGATGCAGACTGACAGCTGAGGGAATAGAAAGAAACAGTGACATTATAATATTTGAGCCCTTATTTCAGATAAACAGTGACAGGCACAATGACGACATTTTTTTGCATTTTTTTAAAGCTTCTACTTCCTCCATCAGCCCCAACCCTGCCATCCCCCAAGCCTAAATGAAATAAATCAGTCTGTTAATAATGACTGAGCTGCACTGGCAGCCAAGGTCGGAAGTCTAGTGAAAGACAAATGGTTAAAGTTTACTAAGCAGTTACAAACCACCAAAAACAGGTCTCAAAATGGGAAGTGTCAGGCAAGCCCTTAATAACAGGTAATACTACCAACTCCACCCATAATTATAGTACTTGTCTCCCCACCCTCTGAATGTCACTTGTTTCCATCAATTGCAGGCTTTTCAGAGCACAGACAGTGCCTTGGCAATGTCTGCACGCTGCCTTGCAAAAACGGGATGATGTTTTTTATCTGAGAAGCTGCTGTAATACACTTATTAAAGAATAACAGCACAAAAAATAGCAAAAATAACAAAACAGGAGTCTCAGCTCTGTGCACATCCAGCTATGCCGATGCTATCATATCCCCTGTACCATTTCAGGCAACCTTGAAAGACTGTGTGTAGATGTATTGAAAGGAGTACATTTACAGAACATCACATACTCCCCATTAGGAGACTTTTATGATCACATTACTATGTGCTTTGTCTTCAAACAGAGACTTCACTGGCTTTTCCACCCATAAGCAAGAAAAAATACTTGCCACACTCATTATCAGTCTCTTGGTTCAGATTTTCTCTCTGATGTACAGCTGCTTCATTTTGTTTCTCAGTTCCAACAAGACGTATTATTGTCACCTTTTCCATAACAATTTCCTTATACTTCCGAAACTAGGCAACAGTCAATGATATTACTATGAGCCTGAAACTTGTACATACTAAGAAATGTTTTAGATGTGAAGAGATGGTTAAATATTTCTGTTCAGTCATTATTTTACACATTTACTACCATTTTGGTTAGAGGGTTTTTAAAAATGATGACAGTGCTTATTCCAAGCCTTGTAATCTGTTTGCCCTGTTTAGGGGGATTTAATGGGTGTGCAAATTACATGGAAACTTCTATACTTGCTGATTTGATACAGGGTGCTTTTTAAACATCTGACACAATGTTCAAGAAAGAATAAAAAAATAATAAATGTGTGGGATGAATTTACAAATAAATAAAGGTATGTGAAGCAAATTAGTGGAGATTTTGAGAGACTTAGCGCCTCTGTGAATAAGCTCCTGTGTATTTGCAATAATATAACTCACAAATCACAGTAAATCATGTGTGGTGCTTTGATTTGTGAAAATATGCAAGAATATCCTTTTAACTATCTGATCAGCTCCATACCGAGCCCTCACACTACCAAAAGGTCAGAATCCAAAAGGGTTAAGTATTGACTGACAAGAGGATGAAAGGGAAAGCAACAGAATGTAGGTGTATAAAGGTCTTGAGGGACATTCCTAAAAGTCAGCATCAGTTTTTACACTTCCTGCATAGGACCAGATATGAATTTCAAATAATGAATAGATTTAGATCATCTGTACTTTTCAAAAACATGAAACTCATATTTATCTGTGCCCATGCCAAAAACTTATCTTCTTTTTTCTTGCTCAGCCCTCCATTATCTTGAAAATTCATGCCAAAAATAATTATTTTTACTCTTTTTCACCCATTTTCATCTGTTTAGAACATCATACCCTCTCCTGTCTTTGACCATATGTTTTATACAGTCACTTGCTGAATTATGTAGCCCAAGAGTTTACAAAACAACACATGGGTGAAATTTGCTAGTCACCTGGTGTGACAGTTTGTTAGAAACAAATGGGTTTGAAAGCAAAAAAACTCTTGGGTGCTGGCTATTTCCAGTACCACCAAAAAATGCTTTGGATCCTACATGCAACAAGCAGGTTAGTGAGTTACATATATGGGGAATGTGCCCCTGCCCCTCAGTCCTGATTCAGCAGAGCTGAAAGGGACTATTGCCTTGTTAAAGGACTTTCCATGGTGGCAGTGGCAGGATGGGAGACTCAGAGGGTGAGGGGATGACTACAAAAGGCCCTTGGTGATCTGTGTTCCACTTTCCTTTTCTTAGGAGCAGGATGTTTTGGTAAGAAAGAGTTTGCTGGCAACCTGATCCTTCCTGGAGTTATGGAGATCTTCAAAGGAGATGTGCTGGCAGTCAATGTCCCCCCTTCTCCTGTTAGGTTTTTTCTGTTCATACTGCAGATCTCTCCCACAGCAGACCTCCTGATCAGCTCCTTCTCCTTTCCACAGCACAAGCTCAGCCACATTCAAGTCTCCATGTTCACGTAGCACGCACCACATCAGGAAGCCTCACCATGTTGTTTATGTGGCAGAATGGCTCCACTGTGCAGTGGTATTAACCAGCTTCAAAAAAAGAATCATTTGAAAAGTTGGGTGGCTTCTAAATGGGAGCAAGAACCTGATGGCTGAGAAAGGCAATAGCAAACAGAGCAAGACTGGGAAGGCAAAGGAAGAAGATTATGAGAAGGAAATAGCTACCAACCCAGCCTTTTGATTTAGGGCTTCCCAGAAACCATGGCAGCTTTGTCTCTGTCCCACATGACTTCACACACACCAGCAATAAATAAATCCATTGGCAAAGCTGGCAGAGCCCTTTCCCCACTCCTGCTTCTAGAGGTTTTGGAGACCAGAGCTAAAAGCTTCACCCAAAGGCACTTTCCAAGCCCTTTGTGCTAGAGGAAATCTGATGCAAAGAAAGAGAGCCTGACTTGTCCAGCCCTGCAGAAGGGTGAAAGAAGAGCTCAGGAATTGTAAAGCCATGTCCCAGCTCAAAAACCTCCAGCCATACAGCACCCATGCCCTGAGATGTGGCATAGTCCTCTCTGGATGGCGAGTGAGCTGGCTCAGGGTGGGCTGCTGGGACCCCTGGGCACATGTGGCAGTACCTCCAAACACTATGTCCCCTCCAGCCCCATGGATGTTGCCTGACAAATTATAGCCAGTGACGCTGCTGTAAATGGCAATATCTCTGGGAACAACTTCATTCAAATCACACTCCTCTGGCAGTGCACAGGGAGAAAGGTGGGTGGAAGAAAAAAGGCAGAGCCAGCTCAGTAGCAAATATTGACACAAAACAATAACAAAACATTATTGTACAAACCTAAACAGTGAACAGGTGAATCTATGGATGAGCACAGACCAGGAAAGGGCTTCAGAATCATGCATTCATGTTCTCATTTCTAGTGCTAAAGAATACACTTGCAGAAACGGAACCTGCGTAAGCAAAGGTTGCAGAAAGTTAGAGGAGGTAAATAAAAAAAAAAGTCATTTATAATTATGCAAGAGGGCAGATATTACCAGATATAAAAAAAGCACTAATGCAATTGCTCAGTTTGGGGCTCATCTGTTTGTTAGGTTTTAATGAGGGTACTCCTGCTGGCATCCCTTAACTCTCGACAAATGATTTTAGATTGGGTGCTCAGCACCAGCTAGGATTAGGCTCACACTCAACATCCACAGTAAAGCTTAATCTTGAGTCACATTAGCCCATGAACAAAAAATCATCTCTACTTTGTTACAGTCATATATACAGCAATACAAAGTTGACAGTCACACTATCTGCATTGTACAGGTAGTCCTACACTTAACTACCTGCTTTTCTCCTCTTCATTTTTGTTCTTTGCTGAGGGAGGTGTGGTTCATGATGAAAAATAAACAGCTTGTTGTACCTTCTCTCCTCCTCCATTTAATTCATCAGGTTGCATGTGCTTTCTTAATGAAGCCACTCATGATTTCCACTGTGTAGTGTTTTGTTGTGCAAAGTCACTGTTCTCTAACACTTGCATTTCTGCTAGGTAGGCCTGGGTCAACCATAGTTTATGAGTTTTCCTGATGAATGCCAAGCAAGGTGTTTTATGTGGCAGACAGCAAATTTGCAAAAGCACCTGCTATTGTTAGCAAGGGAGGCTACGGGGTACTCCACTAGCTGCCTAAATAACCTGAAAACCTGTCCGTCAGTCCTGCTTCAGATCTCCAGTTTTGGAGCTGCCCTGTGTGACATGGTCCTGATAACCTCAGCCAGGCAGTGCTTGGGTATTTCCAGAAGCATGAAGCAGTTAGATGGATGCACAAGTTATGAAATGTTGATCCAATTCCCCCACTGAAATCACCTACCAGCAAAATATGGACATCCTTTGAGAACATGAATAGCACCCTGACCCTGAAAAGCAAGATACCAGGAATCTGAGGGAAAGAGCCTAAAGTACCACTCATTTGTAGCACCAGCTTTACTTAGGAGAAAGGAGACACTGACTGGGCTGTGGAAATACCTGCAAGGAAGTTTGCAAAAGTGCATTTTCACCCTGTGCTTCATATGCAGAAATGCTATACTATTTACTCACTTGGATGATGACTGGGAGACACATTAGCATGAACTATTATGGAGATGAATGCCTCAATTTTAGGAACTCATATCCCAGTTGTTACTCTGAGAAAATTGCTATGGACATAGATGGAAGCTGAGACCAACTAACAACTTAAAAATCAGATCTCTGGAGTAGACATGAAGAAGCCGCAGAAAACGAAACGGGAGTTTGATACAAAAGCAGCCTTAAAACCAGAACCATTTTCCCTACCGTGGTACATACATCTTTGCTTAACTGATTATACGTTTTCTTCATTGGGCAAAAGGGATTTGAGGCATGCAAATTCTAGTTTAGGGATGAGTTGTGTAACGTCACACTCGCTCATGAGTAATCCCATTGACCTCCCCAGGCCGCCTCATGTGAGCAGGCGCTCCTTGCCACCGCTGCGGGGTTTCAGCGCACTCCTGCATCCGCACCACCCTCCCGGACAACACCGCGCCTGCCCCGCTTCGGCACCGGGGCTTGCTTGGGCTGCTCTGAGCACCGCAAAGCCGCGCCGAAGCACTGGGGAGAAGTGTCCTGTGTGAGGCATCAGTTTCATTAGTTCTCGTAGGATACGCACGATACCTTTTTTTTCACGATGGTAGAAAGAACGTTTCAAGGTTACTCCGTGAGAATAATCAATCTTTTAAAACACACAAGTTCCCTAATTACATTTGCAAAGAAAACAGGAAAAAAGAAAGCGGCGTGTGTGCTGTGGCAATGAAAAAAGCTAGTAAAGTTAGCACAGCTGAGCCCCTAATTTTGTCTTTTCACCCAGTTTCAGAAAATTAGGTCTGTGAACAGTAAAAAAAAAGGGAGGGGGGGAAGACATAAAGAAAAAAGTACATGATTAATTTTTACAACACAGTGCCCAAATGAAAAGAGACCACTTGGCTTCACCTCACTTCCTATCTTCGTAGTCTGGAGAATGCTGCAACACACTCCTGGTACATGCCTGTAAAGTAACTAGTAACTGGCTTCCATAACCACTACATTTACCAGAAGGAAAAAAACCACTAAAAATCCCTGCTTAGTTCACTGCTCATTATACAAGCCAAATTGCAAAGAGATTTTTTTTTCCTCTGCAATGAAGTAAATGTAAGAGCCAACACACACAAATATGCATCTGTTACTAATGAGATGTTTACAGCCCCTGCCTTGCCAATTGCACGTATGTAATACCTTGCTGCGTCCTTACCTATAGAGCTCTGGTTAAGAGACAATAGGTGCAAATTAATGTCTAAACAGACATTATCTCTTCAAGCCTGGACATGACTTGAAGCCTTGTTAAATATTTTTAAATGCCACAGCTTTCTACTAAGGTTTTAAAACCCTTTCTCCCACTCTTTGCTGATGGTAAAAATGTTCGGGGGACAGGACACGATATTTATAATAACAGGACATTTTACTCTGCACTTTGTTTTAGCATGTGGGGGGAATAATAATTGTATTCAGACTTGAAATGACTTGGGTTACGCAGTTCAGAGCACAAGCACCTGCAGCAAATTAATTTGTTGTAGCACATTTATTATCTCATAGCTTCTATTTAGGCTGCAGCTGTTGCTATTATGTTAATAATGTTTTTTATCACCACTGTATACAACAGGTTATGGTAATAGAGAAATTTTGGGGCATGGGGTGTTGGCTTGTTTTTGTTTTGTTTTTTTTAAATTTTATTTCTCAGAAAGAAAAAGGATGGGGAGAATATAACACATAAGCATTGATCAGGCATTTAGCCTTCTGTTTATTAGCTGATTTGAAAGAGAATGGGCAAGAGAAATTAGAAAAGAGTAACAATAGACAAAGATGGCGCGTGCAGAATTTGTGAAAGCAAAAAAGAAGAAGAGATGGAAAAAAAGAAAGAAAGAAAGAAAGACCGAACACCGCAGTGCTGGGGTGGTGAGTGTTCGGGTGGGGGCGGGGAAAATGCTGCAGTTTTCGTGAAATAATAAGGTGGAAAAAAAGGCATACAAAGAGTAGGTTTTTCATTGTCTGTAAAATATAAACACAGATGAATTCTGTCTTTGGTTTGTTCATGCTTTTCACTCTGCACAGCAGGGATGTTCTTAAGAAGTTGCCCTCTGCGAAATTTCACTAAATGGAAACCGTGGACCCTGCATGATGCGATTATAATCACACCAGCCATTCTTTTTACATAATTTTTTGTTTAAAATCCAGTAATGCTTCTTGTTTTTAAAACATATATCTATATCTATAGACGCATCTAAAACAGTGCTGTTTATGTCCCCCCAGCAAAGTGCAAGCTGAAGCTACAACTAGCTGTATCCCATCCGCAAATCTCCATGGACTCAAAAACAATATGAAAATTTTTAGCTGACAAGAACATATCTGCTGCCTGCAGTCACTGCAATAGCTCACCATGTTGCCTACTAACCAAAAGATCAAAAATTATCGATTTCATGGCGCTGCGTGCTTGGGATAGAAAAGCTACTTTAAAATTTGCATTATTTAAGAAACGAATTAAGAGAAAAGACTCATGTTTTAGAGCACTTTGGAATGTAAAAATGGCTTTATGTTTTAATCTTATCAATGATTTACTATAATTCTATTATTTTTAGCAGCTGGGGTCTGGAAATGATTTTTTTTTTGCCGATGAATTTAGGATTTTGCCGCAGTATACATCTGCAGTCCCAGAATCCTCTGGTAAGATAATCCCTCCTGCGATGGGGAAACGCCTTTAACCTTTTCGTGAATGAAAAATATGCAACCATTTTGAAATAAAAAGGGGGAAAGAATGATGATTTCTAAGAGCTAGAATGAAATTTACTGTGAATTGAAAGAGCAAGGAAAGGAAAACATACTGTAATTGCGCTGTGGCGTTGGAGTTTCTAGCTGTTGTCTCCATCGCTCCTACCCTTTCTCCAACGGTGTCCGTAAATATGCCTGGAGTATGGTGTTGCCCGTATCTCATGCGGGTGAGAAATCGAGAACCAAGGTGTTAAGAAATGCAGCGCTTCCTTGCCATAACTGCAGAAATGCTACAACCACCACAACCTCCATGCTGCAGGCTTTACGGGAAATGTTGATTACTGGTCATTGAAATTCATTTGACCAGTGGATTCGTAAGATGGCCAGGGTGCGTGAGGGGAGCCAAGCCTCTAGAAAGCATGAGGTGCTTACAGCTGCTCGGGGCTTTCAGCTAGAAAGGGAGAGGGAATTTTTCTGCAGCATTAGGAAATTCTGAAACCCAATCCATGCGCAGCCTTGTTCAAATGAAAGTACTACTCTGATAGTCTCATATTTTCAGACTGCACAGTAATTAAGAAAGAGCGATCTGAACAGAAAAATCGGGTCTTAATGATTTACTATCTTATGTTTTAGGATTATATATTAGAGCCAATTACTTGAAATAAGGAAATCTGGCCTAAAGCTATTGAAAGAAAAAGGCAAAATTATAGATCAACTACCTTTATAAAGACAGCTTCCTATAAAAGTACAGCTATATATTTAGAGTATTGACAATTAAAGGGTTACAAGTCTCGGAAACCAGGGGTTTCATGTGGACAGAGTTTGATTAGGGAAGAAGGAGATCGGTGTCACACCTCTGCAACTGTTACTGTTTTCTCCTGTGTTTTTGGATGCCTTTTCTGCCAGGCTGCCTGAACACAACAACCATTGCAATTGTTTCATATGAGGAGTGCGAGACCCATAACCCTTAAGAGACAGGGACACGGAAATTTTAAAGGAAAACTTTAGTGCTGCCATAGACACGATGAGGACAACGTTTTGATCAGTATTGTGGATTTTTGCTTACATGATCATGCATTAAATTTTGAATATAAAGGCATCTTGATATTTATTTGGCTAGTAGTAATTAAAATATACGTATTGGGAGATGCAATGCTTCATGTTTAGTCTGTTCCATTGCTTAATATGCCAGTAATCAGATATTCTGATGAGTAATGCCTCAGCTGCTAAATCAGCTGGAGACTTTAATCTTAGTTTCTGAAACATACCTGATAAATAAACTGTTGTAGGAATTCATGTGTACTGAATTAAAGAAGGAAGTAGTAATGCATATTGCATTTATCTAAAACAGGAACACAAAGGGAAAGAACAACTTTTTTTAAAAAATCATATTGGTGGCCAATGACAATTCCATTCCTGATGCTTGCAGCAACATTTATAGACTACTCCAATTTATGTCATTTGAACCAGTTAACAAGATTTTTTGATCATTATCTTCTCTACTAATTTATTACTAATTTGTAGGGTCTTCCTTTCCTTCAAAATCACCCGGATACATACACACTTTTTTTTTTGTATAATTTTTGAAAAAAGTAAAATCTCACCATTATTTTTATTTTGACTAATTCTATTTTTCTTTGTTCATAAAGAACAATTTTTTCCCACTGAAACTGAGCCTGAATGGCACAGCTATTTACTTTAACATAGAAAATACCTTGATGAGTATTAATAAAACATAGTCTGAAGTATGAGGCAGAAGTTACATTGATTAGTCCTGTGTCTCGAAGAGTGCTTAAATATTGCAAGCATCCCCCTCTCTTTTCCCCTTCGCTCCTGTATGAGAGTGAGACTATGTGACTTTTTTAATACACTACAACCTCACTTCGCTGGAAGAAGACTCCTTTTCTTTTTTTGTTTCTGGTTAAGAGGATCAGAATGATGTATTTTTTTGCTGACAAGTGAATATATGTATTTAGTCAGCGTCTGAAAAAAAATATCTGTAGTTGATTCTTGAATATGTTCCTAGAGCATGCACAGTTAGAAGCCAATTATGCATACATTTTTAAGATCCATATGGGAAATCAAAGATTCAGGCCCACAGCCCTAGATATTTCAATAACTGGTAATTTTGCTTTGTCCTCATATTAGTACCATGGCTACTCGTTTGTGACTAAGTTCCTTACAAACATAGATAAACACCAGGATTTCAGAAGGAAAGGTGACCATCTAAGTTTACCTTTAGCTGTTTCTTATTTTTAATTAATGGGCTTCCTACTTTTTACCGTACTAGAAGTTGACTCTCCAAAAGCAGTGCTAAGGATGTACAAAAAAAAAAAAAAAAANTAAAAAAAAAAAAAAAAAAAAAAAAAAAAAAGGAAAAAAAAAAGAGTTGACAAAAAGATTTAAATCATTATCTTTCAAAATTCAACCATGAAGCTCTCCTTTGCACTGAGGATTTCTTACTGCAAGGACACACAATGGACATGTTAGGAGACTGCTTGACCTTTCGAAAAAAAATATGTCTCTAGCATATTCTTCTAGTAAACTGCCACCAAAACAAACCTATTAAAGTATAAAAGAGCTCAGAGGAAACTTCTGAAGCTACATAGACACACTCAGTGCTTCTTGGGGAGGAAAGGAAAAAAAAGTAGAAGAGGAAGAATTACCGGACTGTTCGTGAATTTACTGATGAAGTCCTGCACTGTAATATCCCATATAATATTTACTCTTCTTGTTTTGATAGTGGAACTTGACACACTGTATTTTAGAAAAATTAGAAATATAAAATGTATTTTAGAAACACTTTTATAATTGAAAAAACCCCGACAAGTTAATCATAACTGCAATTTGACTATTAAGATACTTGTTTTTGGAGCAGAGGTTGGGGTTTTTTTTAAGGTGCAATTTTAGAAAATGTTTAGCTACCTAATAGCTAAAAATTGCAAAGCTGATATGAACCAAATTTCTATAAGCAATGTGTCTAGATGCAAAAGTATCCTAACCTCTTTGCAGTGAAACAAATAGAAATTACAATTATAACAACCCATGCAGAAGTAAAGCATCCAAAAATCAACAAGAGTCAAGCATTAAGTACTAAAGGCCTTATGAAATATATATATATAAGTTGTATGTTTTAAACCTGTTTTTAAACGGGCTAGTTCCAGTTGTCCTCGTCGGGTCAAAAAGAAAAGCAGTCCACAGTTCAGGGGCCAGAGGCAAAGACACGGACTGTACCCCTCCTGCTCCTGCAAAATCCAGGCTCCAAAAGCCCCATCCCTGCAGACCTCAGGGGGTGGGATGGCACACAAAGAGGCTCTGAAAGGTATCTGGGACCATGCAATGCATCAAGAGCGTTTGACTGATTCTACTGTTGTTATCAAGTACCCAATGGAAATGCTTATAGTGAATTTGGCAATAATGCCCTATAGAAACAGCACTTTGAACTTATATAGTACCTTTGATCCAGGGACCTAAAAGGAGGGGTTTGTCAGTATTACTATTCCCATTTTACAGAGGGTGAAACCGAGGCAGTGCAGATTTTCTCAAGGTTGTAGAAGAAGGCAGCTGAAAAAGGAAGGTGGACAAAGAAATTAACTCTTCCCCCCACACTCTTTTCTCTCTTTTTATTGCTCAAGCCAAGCTTCAGGAATACTTTCTCTGGCTCTTATCTTAAGTTGGAATCAAATTTCTGGTGTCAAGAACAACAAGGTCCTTCTGATCATGGCTGCACCAAGTAACTCCCCAAGAAGATGATGAACACTCACAGTCCACTGGCCTGATCTGGCAGAATTTTCTTTGCCAACTCTTGCCGACAGCTGCCCTCATTCTTGCCCTTCTTTTGACCAGTATTGTCAAAATGGGCAGCTGTTCTAAGAGAAAACAGCATGCCAAGGAAAGATGCTTTTCTCAATTCTCCAGGTGGCACTTCTTTTCCTTACTAGTGGGCACCAGAGGTTACCCACTGCAGAGGGAGGCTAGTGGGAGGATGATTGCTACACCCTGCAGTGGCAGGGGGAGCAGGGAGGAAAATAGGTTTTTATCACCATTGTCTTTCCAATGTCATGTGAGTAGTGACAGCTAACCCACACTTGGGACCCCTCCCCTGCACTTGCCCCACTGGATTGTAACCCCTTGTCACCCATGCCAGTTCCACCTTGTCTCTTGTATACAGCAACCCTTACATTATTCTCCTAGCAAACCCTCCCAGACCAGGAGAAATCCCCTGTTTTAAAAAGCTCCAAATTCAAAAGAAAGCCGTTTACGTGAAAATCAAGGAGCACTGCGAAAGAAGTTCCTTTAGTCTAACACTACATGTGACTGAATAAATGAATGGGAGAAAAAACCAAATCTTTAAGTGCAACTTCCTAAGCAGAAACTTCGAGCCTCTTTAAAGCAGGATTATCAGTGGAAAAAAACAGGCATAGAGGTAGCCGCTCTGTGAGCCGCACGTTTCCCCGCTGCAAGAACTGCAGAAACTGGAGGCTGGTGGGGCACAAGAGGCTGCACGAAGCAAAACAAAGATTCAACCTCCCACATTCGCTCGTGCCAAAGCAATTTTATACTGCGGGGGGAACAAAATAATATCCATCTTTCGCTAGCAACGGATGTTTTCCATAGCCACGCTGGTATATACGGTCCTCGTTTCATATGGACGGAGGTGCGAAGGTATTCCCCCCCCCC
>VZTZ01013735.1:59488-195546 GCA_013400955.1 Drymodes brunneopygia
AAAATCCCCAGGCAACAAAACTCCAAATTAAATGGGGAGGGGGAAGGGAGTAGGAGGAAGAGAGGCACAATCGCCTTTTGCCCCACCACCCCCGCCCCACTTCTCTTCCCAAAGCGGGATCCCGGGCTGATCCCCCCCAGTCGCATCCCCTCCCCCGCCGCCTCTACACCCCTCAGGGCAGGAAGTTCGCTCCCAAGCCGGGAGTTCGCATCCTCCTTTCCCACCTCCGGAATAAGGCGTCTCCGCCGTGCTCCCCCCGCCCCGGCTAGCCCAGCCCAGCCGAGCCCTGCCCAGCCCAGCCCGGCCCGGCCTTCCCCCCTCTCGAGCCGCTTCCCCGCTCCCTGTCTCCCTCCGCCCTGGGAGCCGGGCACTATTTCTCCTCCTCCCTCTGCCTGCCCTGAGCGCCGGGCGCCTGTGGAATGCCGCGCGCGGGGCCCGGCCGCGGCGGCNCTCTTGTTTTTAGGAGGTCCGGACAGCTGCGTGGCTGCAGGAGCGGCAGCTGCGGCTCCCGAGGTGTCTCTTTGGAAGCTCGTCCTGGGGCGAGGGGGTGGTCTGCGGGAGGCGAGTCCCTGCGCCCGGCTCTGCTCTCGTTTGCAGCAAAACCCTGAGTACTTTAATGACCCTTTTTATTGTTATTTTAAAGGTTACTTCCTTCCCCCCCCTCCTTTTTTTAGGGGAGTTCAACTCGCCGGTGGGCTGCAGATCCCGTTTGGCGATAGGAGGGGGAAGAGAGCAGGGTACGGGTTTATTTGTATCGAATATAATTAATCACGGTCACTGCAGTCAGCGGGAGATAACTAAACTGTTGCCTTGTGGGGTTTCGGTCTTAGTGGCATTGTGTATTTGCTGGAGAGGTTATGCTGCTGCTGCTGCTGGGTGTCACTGAAATGAGGCTTCCCCGGAGCTGGGAGCAATCAATTTGAGTTTTTTAACACGCACCTTACCAGGGTGTTGCAGGGAGTGCCTTGGGCGGTGTGGGGGCTCCCATGCTGCGAGGGGAAGCGCCCGCTGCTTCTCGTGGCTGGCTGGGGGGAGCCCGGCGGCTCCAGCCTCCCAAAGTAACGTGTTCCTGAGGTGTGGGATCAACTTGCAGTGACTCCCAGAACTATCTAGGGNCCTCCTTGTGAGCGACGCCATTTTAAGCCTCTCTCTCGGTTCGGTGCTGGGAGCAGCGGCGGCGGCGCTTGGGGGACACAAACACCGCCGCCCCGTACGGTCGCCACCCGGGGAGCCAGCGGCGGGGGCACCGCCGTGAGCGACGAGGAGGAAGCGGCGGAGGGACAAGGAAGGAAAGACGGACCGGACTGGGATCGCCTGGGCAGCAGCCGGAGCCCGGGGGGACCCTGCGCTCTCTCTTCCTCCGACGTTAGTGCCGCTTTCTCCGGCGGGAACTTGAGGCAAACCCGGGCCGGGCCTCCCCCTCCCCNGCTGGGTGTCACTGAAATGAGGCTTCCCCGGAGCTGGGAGCAATCAATTTGAGTTTTTTAACACGCACCTTACCAGGGTGTTGCAGGGAGTGCCTTGGGCGGTGTGGGGGCTCCCATGCTGCGAGGGGAAGCGCCCGCTGCTTCTCGTGGCTGGCTGGGGGGAGCCCGGCGGCTCCAGCCTCCCAAAGTAACGTGTTCCTGAGGTGTGGGATCAACTTGCAGTGACTCCCAGAACTATCTAGGGCACTTATTTCTCTAGGAACAGGGGCTCCAGGTATGGTGGTTTGTGTTTTGTTGTTTTTGGTTTGTTATTTTTTGTTAAAGCTTAGTTCATCTATATTGTGCATGATTAGCTGCTCCTAGAGCAGCAAGTTTTCCTAAATTTAGCAAAACCTTGAATTCTTCCATAGTTAAAACTCGATGTAGGATGTTGGGCAGTTTCTTTTTGTATCTCTTCCCAAAAACCTTTTCTGAAGATTATTCCTTACTGGAAAGAAAGGACAGACTGCGTGAAGGTACCACAGGCAACTTGTGACTTTAGGAATAGCAGTGTTGATCTTTGTAATCAGCTACTTCTTGATCTCTTTCTCATGGAGCAGCCATTGTTCTGACACTGTGTATTCCAGACATCTGTGGTCCTCCCATCCCCCAAAGTATGCAAGTGGTGAATGGAAAGAGGCTGGGCTGGTATGCTGAGGTCGACGGACGGAAATCAAGGAGGGGTTTTAGTAAAACAGGATCTTTCTGTGCTGAGACTACAGTAAAGGCAAAGAGGAGAAAACTAGCTGAAAGAGTTTCGGGGTTTTCTTGATCCTAAGTTCAGGCACACCAGACAGCAACTTCTCAGTTGTGATTTTGCTTCTGAATGACAAAAAGGTACTACTGCAAGGGTCCAAAAGGAAAAGCCTGAGCAGCAAAACTTACTGATGTGTATTGGCCTAAGTTATAATGTGAATTTCAGTACCTAACAGTCCAGGAACGTAATGTTGATCTTGCAGTTTTGATAAAAAGGTGCTGACAGCTGCAGGTATGTGACTACTGTGTCGTTTGTCTGATGGCAGGTACTGTTGCAAATGAGGTTGCTTAGGTATTCACGCAAGAGTTTGAGGCTCTGTAAATTCAGGTATTAGTTCAGATGTTTTCTGTTTAGGTATAAACTGATGTCCAGGGGAATGTTCACTTTGGTCTGTATGGCTGATGATTTCACAAGGTCTAGGGTAGAAGTAAGTAAAAACACTGTGTAGGAAAGGACAGTGTCATGCACGATAGCTTTTAGGAGCAAGGATTTAATTCCAATCAAGCTTCACTTGATTGGAAAAATCAGTTCTTCAAATGCTGTGTTACAGCCTTATCAACCTAAGCTTCCTTTTCCTTGCCTAAGCTATAAATAGACTGGGCTCTTTGCATGGTGTATGTCTACTCTGGACACCAGCATTTTGCTCTGACTGTAGTGTGTCAAGGCTTATCAAACCTTGGCTGTGAAATCTGGTTGCCCTTCAGACGTAATGTTTTCTTTGTAAAACAGATGTCCATCTATCATGACTCCACATCTGAATTAGCATCCTGAAATGCTGTGTTCTGAAGGACTAAACTTGAGGTTTTGGGGATGTTAAGGCAAGAAGTTAGTACTAGTGGTGTTTTGATTTTGCTGTATTTTCAGGGGTAGAAAGAGAAGTGGCAAGAATGGAGCAGGAAATACGGCTATTGGAGGCTTCTGTCTCAGAAACTGTAGTCTGAATGTGTCATCTGAAACTCCTGGATAAGGATGTTTCTGCAGAGTATTGTCTAGTAGGCAGACTGGTGTGCAAATGCAGCAGTAATCCAAATCACTTATGTTAATTCATAGTTAAACTGGTAATGCAGGGGTTGTGGTGATCGTGCAGTTGCCTGCAGCAAAACTTGTTCTGTGACTGTGGTAGCCTACATACCATGGCAGGAAAATCAGGACTGACCTTACTTATCTTGAACATCACACTTCACAAAGCCTGATAAAACCTGTGAGAAACTGTGCAGGCAGCTGTGACTTGCTTCTGGGTCCTCACAACGAGCACTTGCAGGCTCTGAGTCCAGTGCATTGCTGGGTGACTGGGTGGGAACCTAGAAATGGCAAACTCCTTGGCAGTAAGTCTTGTGTGTGACTCTTCTTGTCTCTTTACATAAAATTATCCTGATAGGGCAATATTTTTGACTTGCCAGTTAAGCACCAATTGAATTGGCTAGACTTGCCAACATACATGACAGTGGTTAACTTTTAATATCCATTTCTGGCACTTGATTCCAAGGTAGAACTTGCTGTAGTCTGTGATCAGGCTTTAGCCCAGGAGGGTAATGTGTTAAACTGTGTAGCCTGAGCTGCCTCTCATGAGAAGAAAGGAGCCAGGAAAGTTGTTTTGGTTTTTGGGGTTTTGTTATTTTCTTTTTTCACTGACAGGTAACTTCAAGTGCAAGGGAGAGAACTAATGGAAGTCTAATTCTGGCATTTCTGTCTGTGTGGAACACTAAGTAGATGAGGTGAGCAGGTGAAACATACCTGTAGCTCAGCCTGACGTCAGGAGTCTGTTAACTCTCATGTGAAGGCAAATGAATCCTGTGCTTTCGTTGCCTTGGGAAGTATGGGTGCAAGTGTTGCTTTACAGAAGAACTTGTTCAAGTTCCAGGTTGACTTCAGGAAACAATGTACATTGGCTGGATTACTATTGCAGAAATGAAGTGCTTGCTCTGTTACTTAATACTAAATTAACTCTGGAGCCTTGTTTGATGAGGACTGACGTAGAAGGGTGAAAGAGTTAATCTCATATTCTATGTTGCTGCATTTAAAAAACAGTATGAGCTAGCTGGATTTTGCTGGAGTTGGCAAATGCAGTGTGTGTACTGTATGTGTATTTGCTGGAACCAGCATTTCTGAGCTGACTTATTGTGCTAAATAGACTTATATAAATTGGAGAACTTTGCCAACTCTGCAGCAACTGTAGCAAGTACTTCTGTATTGTCCTGGCAACAATTCAGATGCCCTCCAGTGGCCAGAAATCTTAACATCCTAAAGGTGCTGATAAATGCAGCTGCCTTGTCAGTTTGTCTTAATTAAGAGTGAGTTGAAGAAACATCTTTTGGTGTCAGACTTCATTTAGCATGTTCCTTGTTTAAACAGTCCTTTTTGGAGTGTTGGTGTGTCTTATTATAAATACATAGTTATTCTGACAGACAAGCAAAGGCAGCCACTTTCAGATTCATAAGTATTTCATCAGTGTCAGTGTTATTATGACTAATCACTCCGGTTTCTTAAACCATGGAGATTAATATTTAACATCCTAGTTCGGGGCTGGCTACGTGGTTGCAGTCTAAGAAGAAACTGGATTATGGGTAGATACTTCCTGGTTTGGAAGAGAGATGTTTTGTTGAGTTGTTCCCCTATTGGTGTGGAAATGGGTGTTTCAAGTTAGGCACAAAAAGGAGGGAAAGGTACTTCTGTAACAGGGTCATGTGTTAGTGATGCACATGATTGTGTTAAATGACTGCAGAGCCATTGTCTTTTTGACACACAGAACTGTGTGGGCAGGGAGACTCGAGGGCTGGCAGTGCTTTTGTTCCTGAACTTTGAGTGTTAAATGAAATGTGGTCTAATATGTGTCCAAATTATCATAGATTGCCTCTAAATGGTCACAATGGCAACTTTTTTTTTTGTATGTGACTAGGTATGACTAAAGAATGAATTTTGATCCTGTCTACTCTCAGCTCTCTACTAGAGTCATCTTACTTAGTGATAAGTATGGGTACATGGACCAAAAGCTGTAAACCAGTGCATATTTGTGTGAGTCCTGCTGGCAGACTAAACCTTGGATAGAAACACTGGCTTGTCCCTAACCAAGAAAGATGAGAGTATGCATAATTAGATATGTGTCCTGCAAATAAAAGGCGGGAGCTCTCTAAGCTATGATAATAAAACTGCTCTCAATGTTTTGCCCAACGATGAGGATACTCAAACTTAGTGAATGCTGCACAAAGCCCTAGTGGGAAATGTGTGCCAGTGACCCAAAGATCTCAAATCCACAGCTGAACAGAAGTGACTTAGTAACTGTTTTGAGGTTTCTTGCTTGTAGTGCTGATGCTTACTTACTTGGTCAAAACAATTAAGACATAAGAGTAATTGGGTTGATAATCTTGTCATGACTTAATGGAGGTTCATAAACTTGAAACTGTCATACCAGTCCTTTAATACTGAACTACAAACTGCTGCAAGGGGATTGACATGTACATTGTGGGAAGAAGTTCATTACTTTTGTTCTCAAGCTGGATGTGTGGCACCAGAGTTGTAGTTGAAGCAGTTTTCACATCATAACATCTAGGATTATCATCAGTTCCTGTCTTGGACAGTCAAGAGGATACTTAGGTACTTGAGGGTCTCATTGGCCAACCAATAAAGTGAAAACTTTTGCTAGTACTGTGATACACTTGCCGGTGAAAAGATCTCTTAAATCATTACTTTCAAATGTGACCTGATGATTTGTCAACTTGAACGTAGCTGCTGCTTATAGCTCTTAGAAACAACCAGAAATTTCTAGAAAGGACAAATAAATACCTAGGACACAGAGTGTTTTGTTTGCAGGTCTTGTTAGAAGTTGCTGGTATAGTTGCCTATGATTTTGGATGTAAAGGATTATGTTGACAGACCTCTTGTTACTCCTGAATGTTCTCTAGGTAAAGGGCAAAATAACTGTGCTGTGGATCCAAACGTTTAATTTCTGAAGTGACAAGATCCAGTGCTGTGAGCTTTCAGCTCCTGCAGTATAAGTATGATTTTAAGTAAGAGTTTGTGACTGTGAAGAGGTGCTTTCTTTACATTGCATAGGATGCTCAGCCATGTGCCTCTGGCCAGCATCAGGCAAAATTATGTGGGGCTCTGCTGATAAGAAATTGTGGTGGTAGGTAACTGCTGCCAAGTCGATTTAGACATATCTATGCGTCCCATCAGTCTGTAATTCTACCAAAGTTTCTCTAGATTGTCTGTCCTAAAGAGTGAAGTACTGTGCATTTCTTTTTTTTCAGACTGGAGTTATATGATGTTGCCAGCTTTGTGTTTGGGAAGGCTTCCTAGCAGGTCCTACAGTTTCAAAGTTCATTTTCTAGAATGATAGTGCAGATCGATGCCAGGATGAACTTTTATTTCTTTTTTAGTAACTTTCCTGACATGCTTGTTCTGAATTCTCTTCCAGGTTCTCATCATTTTGTGCATTTGTTATCTCAGATATTTGTTGGCTGATTGCAGCTCTCAGGCCAATGTTAGTTCTTGCTTTATTTAGAATTCTAAGGGGTTGTTTTTAAAAGGGTACTTAAACCTTAGTACCTGTGAAGACCCTGAAGAATTGCACAAACTGTGAGTGCCTTCATGCTGTGTTATTGCTCAGAGCTCAGCACGGACATGGCTGCAGCTGGAAGAGACCCATTGCCAGTGAAATCTCCAACCTCCAGTTCTGATACCTTTTGTTACATGAACTGTCAGTCAGTGCAAAGTTGCTTTTCAGCAATTGATTAACACTACCCACATTCTGGGCGGCTTTCTGTACTGTAGGTGAGCAAAACAAAATGTGGCTCTTGCTACACTTATGTTACAGTCTCAACTGCACTTGAAACTTCGGAGTTGTTGAACATTGCAAGCTGGGAAGGAAGTATGATTCTTTACTAGCCTGCTTTCTCTTTTAGCAGGAAGGGAAAGGTAAAACTGGTGTGTGTCCTGTTATATCAGAACACTCTGTGGTGCTCCAGAAGGGCAGTGTGGCAGACTGGAACCTTACAGCTGTTGTAAAGTTCTTGCGGCCCCTTTTGTTCTTCTGTCACATTTGCTTAAGACAGTATTGACTCCAGAACAGGCCTTGAGCTTTTTGGAACTTGTAAGCTAAGCCTTTCCTTCACTAGATATTTTTTTGAGGAATATGTTCTCTTTTATAATACAGCTAACCCAGTGTTTAAATTTAGTCAGGGCTACCAGACTGTGTGCATTTCAGTTCTGTCAAGCCGTTGTAATCAACTTGGAGAAATCTAGCAAGAAAGAAATATTTATGTGTTGTTTGCTTTAGCCAATGGGCACGTAAATAGAAACTGTGCTCTGTACTCCTTGTCTTAGATTGCTGACATAACTGAAAATAGAGAGGCAATGTGTTATTTTGTGACTGGCATCAAGTGAACTCTTACTTTAAAAAAAAAAACTTAAAAAGCTAGTGTAGGGAGGTTCTTCTACCTTTGTTACAGAAAGAAATTTTTAGATAATGTCTAAGGCAGTAGACAAAGGCTGAGAAGCCAGAACAATCAATGCAATAGCAGTCTGGGATGCCTGCTGGAGGAAAAAGGAAATAATGAACTGGAAATCAAGCAGCAAAGAAGAGTGGCTGAAATAGAGGTAACTTGCAGTGAATGTTGGCAGATCTGCACCCCTCTCCCACTTTAAATCTATGGAGTATCTGAGTTTGTTGCTTCTTTCAGCATCTATTAAGGATATTTAAGGCTTGGAAATTGGAACTTTTTAACCATTGAGGCCAGTAAAGCAGATATTCAAGTTTTGTAATTTCTTGAAGTTTGTTAGGAAAAACAAACCTTAGGCTTTCAGTCTTAATAGTAAGAGAATTTAAAGACCATTTTAAAACTATTGTATATTCTGCGTTCAGAGCCAAATTTACTATGATCTGATTAGCTAAATCTAAGATACAATGTATTGCTGTTTGCAAGGCATCTTCTAACTTTCTGCAGGCATCAGTAAGAGTGTTGTCTGAAGTATTCCTGCTTGAATAAATTTGAGCTGGATGGATTACACAGGATACCAAGTTTATCACTGGAGAAAAGAGAAATACTTCAATGAGCAAGAACAGCTTAGTGGTTAGGGGTAATGATGCTAGTAGCCAAGCAAATGTTGCTTGGGGAAATGACCAGAGCGATTTTGCCACAAGGTAAGGTTTATAAATGAGTTTGTTCAGTTGCAGTCTAGGATCAGTGAGATGGATTTCAGTGTGGGCACATGCTGTGGCATCCAGGTCAAGATTACTGGTAGCTCTTAGTTTTCAGTGGAACTTCTGAAATAGTTCAAGTTGCTACATCTTGGCACAACACTTAAGTATAGTAATACTGCTTTATCTCTTGCCATGGCACTTCTTCTGAGGTAATAGTGAAGGCTATAGATGAATGTTTCTACCATGTAACCCAAAACAAAGTAGAAAAGTTTTAAAGCTGTGAAAACCTGTAGTATTTTTTCCCTTTTAGAGGAAAAAGACTGCATGGTTTGACTTGTTTCCTTTTGATGGTACATACTAAATTTCTTCCACTAGGTTAAGATGTCTTGTCATAAGCCACCTGAAGACATTTTTACATAGTATTAAAAACCACCCTGTTAAAAGCAGAAGGAAGCCTGACATTAATATAAAATACATGAAGTTTTGTACTCTGGTTCCTAGTACTGATAATAAGGTAAACCTTAATTTTGTTATCTCTAAAAATATCCAAGTGGTGCATTGCGTTGTTTAATGTGATAATTTACAGCCCATAACCATTATTCAAGTGCCACTCTGCAGTGAGTTTCATTGTACCTTTTGTCCATTCAAGTCCTTAAAGCACTGATGTGCAGAAGTCAGTATTGGTGGGTGACTGATTTCCCAATAGTCAAGGCCCTCTAATACTTGCATATAACTAACTTCAAAATAATCTGCACTCACTCTATGTAGCTATTTCTTTTAGAGGGGACAAGGTGGCTGACGACTGCAAATGTTACTATTTGAGACAGGATATGGAAATGCTCTTCAGTGTTTGTTTACTGGGTATGGAATTGTATTTCAGGAAAACTGTTGTTTGTAATCCTCTGTGGTATCTTTGTACAAGAAAAATAAATTTTTTGAAAATGCAGTCTTCAGAGTGAAATCAAGCACATTCTGTGCCTATTTTCTAATAAAGTATCTTCTGTTCATTTTTTTTACAAAAAATTGTAAACTCCAGCTGTCATTCCTACCACAAGCTTCTAATATTCCTTAAAACACACAACACCAAAACTGTCCTTCCAGGACTTCTTACCAAACCTACAGAAGCATCTGGTACATGAAGGACCTTCAAAATTACCTATAAAGGTACTTTTACCAGAGCTCAATAAAGCTAGATAAAAAGTCTGTTTTCTTAAAACCTGCAGGTGGATATGGCAGGAGAGGACTTCATCCACATTTGGATAAGGAATAATTAGAAATTTGCAGCAGTTTGGATCATGGCATCATAAGACCAAGATCAGTAGATGTAGGTTAGACCAAAAATTGCTTGGAGACAGTTCAGCCACTTCTGCCTAAAGTGCCTTTATACCATGAAAGCTTTTTTCCAGATCTTTCCACTGCCAGTTTTGTCTTGCTTGGATGATTCTTCCTCCCCCACATTTTGTTTTCTAGAAAACAGGCTAACAACTTCCAGGGGAAGATTAAAAAGGGTTGTTTTGTTGTGATTTGTATTTTAATTCCTTAATTGGATGTATTTTTCAAATTCCCAACTTGAAAACCAAGGTTAATTAGGAAGCTTCTGCTACATTAAGAACTGAAATATAAGGACTGGGGTCATAGAAATGAGTGCTCTCTGCTGTTACTAGCTGTGGAACTGCTGTTGCCTGTGTATTTTGACTATGGATTTTTTGTAAAGCAGATACACAAGTAATATCACTGGCAGGCAGCTAAGACCAGTTATAAAATAAGACACAAAGAATGCTTTCAGTAGCACCTTGGCAATGGTTGCAGTAACTTTCAGAGCACTTGGAGAAAGACTGTTTTCCAGTACAGGTACTTCTCCTCCCTTGTGTGTAGATGATACACATTTTCAACTACTGTGACTGTCAGAAGATGATCTGCTTGTTCTATGTAAGCAAATGTATCATTCAGAGCTGGTGGGTAATTTAAAGATGCAGTTGCTTGGCCTGTCCTGGATGAGAGAGACACAGCAGGATAACATGGTCAGTAGGGGTGTTTGTGTGCAGCAGCTCATGGTATTTGGATGGATCAGTCTGGATTTCTTGTGCAAGTTTTTAGTAACATACTGCTCTCAAAGAATTTATGGCAGAATTGCAGACTTTGACTTGCTTTATAAAGGTGGCAGGGGTGGGGAGGGAACTGCTTATCAGATCAACTGTAATTGAGTCAATCTTAAGGAAGAGAATTGTTCAGATTTGTGAACTATTGCAGGCTTGTTGACTTTCTTGGCATGTGCCTAACTAGTCTCCAGAATCAGAAATTAATATCTAATAAAAACACATGATCACCCTAATACTTCTTTCATTCCTTTTGAAAATCAAGAAATTTGAATCGTCTTCTGTAGTAATTTGAAATTATTAGCTCATGTGCCTTCTGAGATTGCAGATGCCATGGAATACAGCCTAGTGCAAGGTCTTGAATTGCTCTTTATGTGAGTTGTTCAATACATAGTCTAAAAAACCCCAGCCTCCGGTTAAACTCAAAGCTGATGATGCTTGCTAAGCATGTGGATAGTCTCATGGGGCAGGAGGAGCTTTTTGAGAAGTGAAGAGTCCCATGACTCCTAGCAGTACATTCATGTGAACTGTATAGCACAATACTTACCAAAATTTCCACTTCTGAGTACCTGCTAGTCTTCAAAAATAGCAAAGCTTGCAGTTACGCTGAAGTATGTTTGTAAAGTATACTGAGGCCTTCTGTCTCTTCTTGATGGTTGAGATGTGTTTGGCTGACCTACTGATCCAGTTTGTCAAGAAAATGAGCAGCACAAATGTTTGTACCTTGCCTGGTGGTGTTGCTCCCTTTGTAAGGTGTATTGGTTAACCTTGAGAGGCAAATGGGAAGACAAAGTCAGCAGCTTGCTTTGACTCAGTTTATCCTTTTGTAAAACTAGAAAAGAATGTGAAGGAAAAGATGAGAGAATGTTTAAGTGCAGAAAACCTAAAACCAAACCCTGGCTACTTTTGTTTGGCAGTTAGTCTGGACTTCTAGGATTAAATCCAATTCCCCATCTAAATAATAAAAAAAAGCCACTAGGAATTGCTGGGGGGTTACAGGAGTATGAAGTGCAGATCAGGATGTTGGAACTTGCAGATCTAGCTAGCAGGCTGATCAAGGGTCAGCGTTCCAAAGACTGAATGTCTAACTGGTGATGCATTTCTGAACACCTGGTGTTCTTCATTGCTATTTTGTAGATGTTCATCAGTGTTACTTTGGAGCAGTGCTGTTGTTCAGTGACTGCTCTGGTCTGTTGGATTTTACCTAATGGTAGAGCCACTCTTCTCTCTCTTCAGGCTGCTGAAGTTGAAACAGCAATTTCAGAGTGCAGATGCTATAAACCAGTGGCCTTCATTGGTACAGAATTCAACTGTTGAGAAAACGATAAAGGTTCTTCCCAAGCCCCTTACTGCATATGGGAATCTCAAGTGGTAACAAATGTCTCAAAGCACAGTCACTGCTCTTAATATACTGGTAGATGAACCAGTCAACTTCAAAACCAGTTTGGTGATCCTTTTTTTAGCATAGCCCTGATAGGAGGAGATGGGAAAGTTTACAATAAAAATAGATCTTTTTTGTGCTAAGCATCTTGAAAATTTCATATAGCAGCTAGAACATGCCAGATTTTTTATTGGAAGTGTCACATCTGACTTAGAGTGAGCACTACAGGGAGCAAAGGTACAAATTTTACTGTTACTGCTGTTCCCTTTCTGTTTGGAAGGTGTTAGTGGAACTCACAAAGTAATGCAGAAGACCTGCAGAGAACTGTCAAGCTTTTGTATTGGCACCTTCTCAGCTACTCATTAGAATTTTTTAATCAATGGTGAACTGGCAGTGTGACTTAAGTTTTTCCTTCCCCTTGCCACTACTACTCAAACTCCTAACAGCATGTTGGAAGAATCCAGTGGTAAGGGGCTGGAAAAAAATGTCTGTACTGTCAGCACATCCTCCATGCCTATTGTCAAAGGCAAACTCTGGGTTAGCTAGTCTCTTCCCAGTTGTGGAGTAGGACCAGAGTTTCCAGCAGAACAGCAGGATGCTTATTGTATGTTACATAATGTCTTATATCAGCTTAATGCTGCTTATCTGCTGCAGATGCAGATCTACTGTCCATTTTAAAAGAGCCAGGGAAGGGTTGCTGCCAAAAGTTGTGGGAGTGCAGAGTCAGGACAAACAGCACTGGCATTTGTACAGCAAAGCAATAAGATTGCTCAGGAGCTGCTGGAGTATCTTGCAGCTGACTCGGAGTCAGTGAAATACAGGTTTGTCCCACCTATCCAGTGAGACTTAAAACTGCAGGCCTGTCCTCTGTTTAATTATGATTTTCAAAAAGGTGCTCCTGAAGGAAACTCTTAAACTGGGAAATCTGTCTTTACACAAATCCAGCGTCAGGTGGACTTTGTTCTCCTGATGCAGCTCTGCAGACCTGTCCTTTCAGGGATTAATGCCTTGCCTTTACTTCATTGTGCAGGAATGTTGTGATTAGCACAACTCTTAACACCTAACAGTGCAGTGAAAGCTGATTGCTGCAAGAGATGGTTTTGCTCCCTGCACAAGCTACCACTACAAATGTTTCTGCTCGACTGACTCTCAGAATAGGCTGTCAGCAGCTCGGTGTCTGTGCTGGGAACAGTGTGGGACTGTGGGGGGAAGGGGAGCAAATGAAATAAAAGTGACCAGTTGTGGAGTTGTAGCCTCAAATTTCTCTTTCTGAGTTAGTGAGACAGCTACAGATTTATGGTACAAATACTTCCAAACTGCTCGGTGATATCAAATGGAGGTGCAAAATGAAAATTTGGATAGGGCATTTGATCATACTTCAGCCTCTTGTCCCAAATTATCCTGGCTTTCTGTGCAAAAAATGAAAGTGAGTTTGGTTACTCAATGTGGGTGCAACTGAAGGACAGCTTTTTTTTTTTAATAGGGCTGGTTCAATTTTCAGTTTTAACTTCAAGGAAGAGTTTTGTGTGGAAGGAAACCCTTATTATGGTACAGGAAGGGAGTAAAGGAGGAGGTGCAGTTATAACTCTTTAGGTAGTATTTGTGCCACTGAAATAGTGGCAGCTTGCCATACATGGTCATTTTAGCTTTCCCCATGAAAATCCATGTATCAAACCATTTTTCTAGTATCTTCTAAGTAGTTTATCTTTGAGGGAAATGAGGAAGTCTGACATTTAACCATTGTCTTTGTGGCATTTCCAAAGTCTGGAATTTTAATGTCTGGACTTCATTTTATGCAAAGATAGAGGAGCTCTATCTATCATGGTCAGTTTTCGACTCTTGTTCTCTTGCAGCTGTAAGAGAATATCTTAACATAACCTGACAGAAGAAGTCTGGGTGATACATCATGTTCTTTTGCATGTCTGTCCATAGGGGTTTGCTAATTAGCATTTGAGTATACTCACTGTAGTAATGAAATGGCAAGATATGCCAAGTCTTAGTTTGCAATTCCAGTGTTCTGATGTAAAATCCTGTCTTACTAGCTCTTATTAGTGTTGATAAGTTCTAACCTTGCTCTTTTCTAGGATCTCTGAGAGGGTGCAGGAAAGAGTTCTGGGAGCATAACAAAGGAACATGGCAACTCAAGGTACATAATGCATTACAATTTGTTACTACAATCTAGCAGATTCCTTATCCCTCTCTTTTTAACTTTTCACAGTCACTTGGATTGAATAATGTCTGCTCTATTACAGTAATTAATACCTTACACTGGAAATCAAACCATCAGACAAGTTCATTTTAAGTTAGTTGTAAGGTCAGGACGGTCACATTAGCAGTGATTGTTCTGCCCGTTGCTCAGGTTTACATGTCTGCATTGGTTCAACGTAAAGTCTCAGTTTAAAATTCCTGCTCACTTGCAGTGCTGTGTTGAGGAAGTTGTTTATAACAGCTTAATTTAAGATCTGTGTCATCTCTTGAAGGATTAATACATGTGGGAATAATTGAACTAAACTTAATTGTTCACCAATGATTTCTTACAGCTGACTTGATGGAGCTGGATATGGCAATGGAGCCAGACAGAAAAGCAGCAGTCAGTCATTGGCAGCAGCAATCATATCTGGACTCTGGTATCCATTCCGGTGCCACAACAACTGCTCCCTCCTTAAGTGGCAAGGGAAATCCTGAAGAAGAAGATGTGGACACAACACAAGTGCTCTACGAATGGGAGCAGGGATTCTCTCAGTCCTTCACCCAGGAGCAAGTTGCAGGTAAGCCTTTTTCTATACACTAGTTTGCTTGGACAAGTAGTTTAACAATATAGAAACCTAACTACTCAATTACTGCCGATCTGGATGATGAGCTTTTTATTCCTAGTTTGAAGTTATTATGACTTGCCTTGTTTTCAGATATTGATGGCCAGTATGCAATGACTCGAGCACAGAGGGTGCGTGCGGCTATGTTCCCTGAAACCCTGGATGAAGGAATGCAAATCCCATCCACGCAGTTTGATGCAGCTCATCCCACTAATGTGCAGCGCCTGGCTGAGCCATCTCAGATGTTAAAACATGCTGTTGTTAATTTGATAAACTACCAAGATGATGCTGAACTTGCAACTCGTGCAATCCCAGAACTGACCAAACTGTTGAATGATGAGGACCAGGTAAGCGTTTTCTTTGCCTGGCTAAAGCTTGCTTTTGTGGCACCTTCAATGACCTCAAAACTAAAAGCTTTATTCCAACACTTATGTTAGGTGGTGGTGAACAAGGCTGCAGTTATGGTTCATCAGCTGTCCAAGAAGGAAGCGTCTCGCCACGCCATTATGAGATCTCCTCAGATGGTGTCTGCCATCGTGCGTACCATGCAAAACACAAACGACGTGGAGACAGCCCGGTGTACTGCAGGGACATTACACAACCTCTCACATCATCGTGAAGGCTTGTTGGCAATCTTCAAATCAGGAGGCATCCCTGCTTTGGTTAAAATGCTGGGGTATGTGCGTTACTGAGGCAGTACTTGTGTGCTGCAGTTGGGTCTGCTAGGAGCAGGTACTCAAGAGGATTTTCCTTTTTTTAGGTCCCCGGTGGACTCTGTGCTGTTCTATGCCATTACAACTCTTCACAATCTCCTGTTACATCAGGAAGGAGCCAAGATGGCTGTCCGTCTTGCTGGTGGGCTGCAGAAAATGGTGGCCTTGCTCAACAAGACAAATGTCAAATTCCTGGCCATCACAACAGACTGCCTTCAGATTTTAGCATATGGCAATCAAGAAAGTAAGGTAGGTGTGTCTGCTGCTGAAGCAGTTAAAATGAGCAAGCTTGTGATGACAATTCTTGTGTACTGACCTCCTGACTCTGAATCTTCAGCCACGTGCCCCTAGCTTTTGCCAGTCAGTCCTGACCTTGCAAGAGGAGAGTGATACAGGAATTATCTTGCAGAAATGCCACTGTGCTTATAGTGAGACTGTAAAACTTACAGTCCACATAAGCAGATGGGAATGTTTTTTAGGGAACTGTAACCATGAGGGGTGTAAGCCAGCAACGTTCACTACCTGCTGACGTGCGTGGGAAGTGACAGACAAATATTATTTTTCCTGTCTTTCAGCTGATTATTCTGGCAAGTGGTGGACCCCAGGCTTTAGTAAACATAATGAGGACCTATACTTATGAGAAACTATTGTGGACCACAAGTCGGGTGCTGAAGGTGTTGTCAGTTTGCTCCAGCAACAAACCTGCTATTGTTGAGGCTGGTAAGTACATTGTACTCATGCTAACTTAAAAATCTACATAGTGCTTTGGGATCAGTTCATTCTACCAAGAAAAAAAACTGCCAGCATCAAAAAAATGAACTTGGGTTGGTCCTTAAGTCCATAGGCAGGTTTAGTATACAGAAATATAATGGGATTGCTGTTTTAAGTAACTCCACTGTGTTTTTAATGGGGTGGCATTAGTGGCTGATTGTAGTCAGAATGCATCCCTCAGAATATGCACACATTTAAAAGGCCCAGTGTCACACATGGAATTTCAGGGGGTTGTTATTTTCCTGTGTGAAGAAGGGCTAGGGCCCAGCCATACTGTGATATTAATGACAAGAAGGATCCAAAAGCTTGTGAGATTTTGAGCTCAGATGTCAAGGAAGAGAAGGACCTGACTGTTCACAAGGTGAGCATCAGAGTATGGTGTCAAATCTGAGTAATGGTGTCAAATCTGTACTATCTTCCAGGTGGGATGCAAGCTTTGGGGCTCCACCTTACAGATCCAAGCCAGCGTCTTGTTCAGAACTGTCTCTGGACTCTGAGAAATCTGTCAGATGCTGCAACAAAGCAGGTAAAGGGCTTGTCTGAGGGATCAAGAGCAAAATTCAAAACAGTGGAAGAGAAGACTTAATTTTTTCTTCCCTCTTTTTCTGCAGGAGGGCATGGAAGGCCTTCTAGGAACTCTAGTTCAGCTTTTAGGATCAGATGATATTAATGTTGTGACTTGTGCCGCTGGCATCCTTTCTAACCTTACCTGCAACAATTACAAGAACAAGATGATGGTATGCCAGGTTGGTGGCATCGAGGCTCTGGTGCGCACAGTGCTCCGGGCTGGAGACAGGGAAGACATAACAGAACCTGCGATTTGTGCGCTCCGTCACCTCACCAGCAGACACCAAGAAGCAGAGATGGCTCAAAATGCGGTTCGTCTCCATTACGGACTCCCAGTGGTGGTGAAGCTGTTGCACCCACCCTCACACTGGCCTTTGATCAAGGTAAATAATGGTTAAAAGCCGCCAGAGCTGAAACTGAAAACTGTTGCTTTTTAAAATGTAACTTTAAAAGTGAAAAATACTTTGTTTCCAAGGTGTTGGGGATGCAGTTTGTCTGATGGAGAAGTTGCTTCAGTTGAGCAACTTGGTGTTTTCTTGTAGAGTTTTAAAAATTTGAGATGAACTGGTTAAAAAAAGAAGTCACTAACAGCAAGCACATCCCTCCTGCTCTTTTATTCCCCACCCATTCCTTCCCTGCAGGCTACTGTTGGCTTGATCCGCAACCTGGCTCTGTGTCCAGCAAACCACGCCCCACTGCGTGAACAAGGTGCTATTCCAAGGCTAGTGCAGTTGCTGGTTAGAGCACACCAGGACACCCAGCGACGCACTTCCATGGGCGGGACACAACAGCAGTTCGTGGTGAGTGCCCTTCCCTGACACTCCCTCTCTGAAAGTTCTCTCCAACTCCTTGTTTGTCAGTGCACCTCAGCCCAGCAGTGCTTGGGCTAAAGAACTGTTGTCTTACTTGCTCTAGTTCACATTGTTCTCTGTGTGCTGATAGCTCTGTCTTGGCAGACCTGAGATTTTTCTTAAATCAGAATGCCAAAACCTTGGTGCTTATTTTAATAACCTTGAGCATTTAATTCCAAATGCTAGAGCTCACAGAAATTCTGATACTGCCTACTCTGGCAAGGCAAGTAATTGTCTACCAAGAAAGCAGAAATCCCTCCTCCTTCTCAGAGGAATGGGTTTAAGAATGTTATCACAGCTTATTGAATATTTGCAAGGGTGCTTAGAGCTGTAAAAGTACTGAGAAGTTGTGCAAGCTCTGCACTTGTTACCTGTTTAGGTTCCAGGTCAGTGTGACAAAATCAGTCTCAATTTGATTATTTTTATCCTGATAAACACATTAACAAAGGGAGAGTTTCTTTAGCACAGCAAATGGAAGCAGCATCTACTGGTACAGGAGTGTAGTTAATTCATGCAGAGGCAGGAAGGGACCTCTGTTACTGGTAACTGCTGTTTCCAGCTTAGTAACTGCCAGGCTAATCCAGGTTGTAGAAGAGATGGTGTTATCAGAGGAGAAGTTCATAATAAAAACCACTGAGGAGTTCCACTGAGATGCTTCATGTACTGGCTTCAGGGGGGTAAACTGGGTTGATTCATAGCAGGGATGTTAAGTTTGAAGGCCAGCACTTAGGGAAAGGGGTTTGGTGCAGGGGACAAATTTGGTTGATTAGTTGAAACTGCTGACTGGCTTTTTGACAGTCACTTAAGAAGAGAGCACACAATATCTCAAATTCAAAAATGCCTTTTCTCTCCCTAACTAGGAGGGTGTGCGTATGGAAGAAATTGTTGAGGGCTGCACTGGAGCCCTGCACATTCTTGCACGTGATGTTCATAATCGAATCGTAATCAGGGGTCTAAATACCATTCCACTATTTGTGCAGGTAAGTGAGAGCTCAAGATAGCATTGTAGTACTTATTAGGAAAAGAAGTAAAATAGCTCTTGCACTTTCTGGATAGAACTGCTAAGTCAGAATGTGCTGAAGAGCTTGTTTCATGTGGAAGAGCTAAAGAACCCTTGTGTTTTGGTTGCAGTTGTTGTACTCTCCCATTGAGAATATCCAGAGAGTAGCTGCTGGTGTACTTTGTGAACTGGCTCAAGACAAGGAGGCAGCTGAAGCAATCGAAGCTGAAGGTGCAACTGCTCCTTTAACAGAACTGCTTCATTCTAGGAATGAGGGTGTTGGTAAGTGAACTGAAAGGCTGGTTTCATACTTGTATTAGAAGAGTTGATAGAAGTCTTGACCTCTACTAAAATCACTCTTTCGTTTGGCAGCAACCTACGCAGCTGCAGTGCTGTTCAGAATGTCTGAGGACAAACCACAGGACTATAAGAAGCGACTTTCGGTTGAGTTGACAAGCTCCCTGTTCCGGACCGAGCCGATGGCTTGGAACGAGGTGAGTCCTGTCTTCTGTGTTAACAGTTCCCTCGGGAGACCTCACTTCTGTGTCCTCCCTCCTTCTACCAGTGAAGTGTAGATGCTATCAGTGATACAGCCCCAGCTTTGCACAGCTGTGTGGTGGCTGTACCTTCCTTTCTCTCTGTGTTCAGCTGCAGTGAACCTGTGGTAAGCAGCCTTCAAGCTGCTTTTTCCCTGGCACACAGGAAGAGTCTGTTCTGTGCTGCTGCTGAAGTGCATAATGCTCATTATGTTTGTTAGTGTGCAAAGCTGTATACAAAAACTTTATACTTTTCTGTGTTGCTTGTCAAAACCTAATGAACTCTGGATGCAAAAACAGAAACATGAGTGGTATGAGAGAAGCATAAATATAAAACATATCCTGTGAGGCTTCTATCAAGCCAACAATGCAGGATTAGTAATCCTGGGCTGGGAATGCAACTTGTCCTGAGAACTGAGATTTCAGACTTGAATACATTTGCGGGCTCATTATCACACATGGCTTTTTTTCATTTTTAATGGACTACACAGTAAATTGAGACTGAAGTCAATCTGTGTGCAGGGGATACAGGGAAGGCTTCACTAATTCTTTGTCTTCCCACAAATTCTAAAGATTCAGGAGCCTAGCTTGTCTTACCTTGTACGTATCTACTACATAAGGGGCCGTAGTCTTTGATTTGTACTATTTCAGTGCTTACTTTCCTGTTCACCTAAAATCTGTATCTACCACAAGAAAAGCTAAAATGGAATATCTCTTTGAGATTGGTGTTAGGCAGTTGCTCTGCAGGCAGGCAGTTACGTCTGTAATTGAACAAATGGGAGAGGTTCCTTCAGAACTCTTAAAAGCTCTGTTGCTGGCTAGGGAATGTCTGCCTTGCAGGATCGGGACAGGTGTACCTGAGGAGTGTTCCTAGACCTACCCCATCTCTTTCATTCCCAGACAGAACCCTCCTTCCAGTGACCTGTGGATTCCTAAATCTGGCTATTACATGTTGGATGCAGATACTTAGCTAAAAAGGCGTTTCATGTTGACAAGCAGTGCTGCAGTGCTCACTGCAGAGGAGTTGTTTAGACAGATTTGGAACAAGCTTCATGACATTTTAAACTCAGAATTAGTGGTGCTGGATGAAAGACCTGATGTTAAAACTGTTCTGTAATTCTTTGTGTACACACAGACAGCTGATCTCGGACTGGATATTGGTGCCCAGGGAGAGCCTCTTGGATACCGCCCAGACGGTACGTGTCTTCTGTTCCCCTTGACTAAACTTTCAATTGGATGAAGTCAAGTCATAGATTTTAAAGGAGAACTGCAAATGAGTGAAGAGTGAATTTACTCTTCAGCAAGGTATTGCAAACTTGACAGGCAGATGGGGAACTGCCAGTTCAAATAACCAGTGTCTGCAACACCACTGGCAGCACTGAAATGGGAGCCGTATGAACATGCAAAACCAGTGTCTCTTGTCTGAGTCCTGTGGGAACACCTCCCACTGAGCTGTTGTTTCCAGAAATCCTTTCCATTCCTTACAAATGGACTTGACAATTCCAATAGTGCAGTTTTTCTTTAAAACAACAAAGCTGGTATTGAATGCATTAGTCTGTGAGTGTCTATAGATTTGAACGCAAGCCTATCCCTAAGGATTCTGAGCTATTTTTGACTAGTCCTTCAGAAGCAAGTCTACAGTCTCAGAGCCTGGTTTTGCTGCAGTATTGTTGAGTTTTAGTACTGTTGATTGTGCAGACTAATGGCTTGGCTGGAATCTGCTCGTGCTTCTGACTGCAGTGTGCTTTGTCTGCAGAATCCTACTGGAAGGCTGTTCCGAACAATGGAATAGCCGTTAAGGGCAGGCACCAGATTGTGTTGAACTTGGCTGAACTAGAAAACAACTAGATGGCTACATGATCTCCTCGCACACTCATACTTGCAGCTTCTGATGCATCTAACATCTGTTAACATTATGCTTTTTTTCCCTCTGCCACCTTTAACTTTCTTAGATCCTAGCTACCGTTCTTTCCACTCTGGCGGATACGGTCAGGATGCCTTGGGTATGGACCCTATGATGGAACATGAAATGGGTGGCCACCACCCTGGTGCTGACTACCCAGTTGATGGTCTGCCAGATCTTGGCCATGCCCAGGACCTTATGGATGGGCTGCCTCCAGGTGACAGTAATCAGTTGGCCTGGTTCGATACTGACCTGTAAATCATCCTTTAGGTAAGAAGCTCCAACCTTGAATTTAAAAACAAAACAAAAAGAGAAAAACAGCTGACTGGACTGAGGACTTGGTTGGCAGGGAGGGATTGGCTCGATTGGGTCCAGTGTGCCAGAATAATGAATAAATGCTCTGGAAACACACAATCAGCACACTCCAAACTGACTTCTGCCGTGAAGTGTGGAAGTAATTAACTGTAATGTCTTGTGCACTGGCTTCATGCAGTCTTTATGTGTTACAACAGCCCTTTACAACTCAGAAGCACTGACACCTGTGTTTTTTCTCTTTGCAGCTGTATCATCTGAGTGAACTTGCATTGATTGGCCTGTAGAGTTGCTGAGAGGGCTCGAGGGGTGGGCTGGTATCTCAGAAAGTGCCTGACACACTAACCAAGCTGAGTTTCCTATGGGAACAATTGAAGTAAACTTTTTGTTCTGGTCCTTTTTGGTCGAGGAGTAATAATAGAAATGGATTTTGGGAGTGATTCAAGAAACGAAGAATGCACAAGAATGAATTGCAAGATGGAATTTATCAAACCCTAGCCTTGCTTGTTAAAAATTTATTATTTTTTTTAAATCTCTGTAATGGTACTGACCTTGCTTGCTTTGGAAGTAGCCTTTCTTTTTTGCAGTAATTGTTGTTAGTTTTTTTTAAAGTCTCTCGTAGTATTAAGTTATAGTGAATATGCTACAGCAGTTTCTAATTTTTAAGGATTGAGTAAAGGTGTAGAACACTAATTCATAATCGCTCTAACTGTATTCTGAATAAAGTGTAACATTGTGTAGCCTTTTTGTATAAAAAACTAGACAAATAGAAATGGTCCAATTAGTTTCCTTTTTAATATGCTTAAAATAAGCAGGTGGATCTATTTCATGTTTTTGATCAAAAACTTTATCTGGGATATGTCTGGGTAGGGGCCAGTAAGAACTGTTTATTTGGAACCTTGTATTGGACAGTTTACCAGTTGCCTTTTATCCCAAAGTTATTGTAGCCTGCTGTGATACAGATGCTTCATGAGAAAAATGCAGTTATAAAATGGTTCAAAATTAAAGTAAACTTTTAATTCACTCTGTGTCAAATTATTTCAGATCACAAAGTATATTTGTGCATTAAGAAATAGTCCTGGACTTGCACAACCACTTTGGTGGAGGGAGCCAAGAATAATTTACCTCTTTGATCCCAGTCTGGCACAGTTACCCTTCACAGCCTGGAGGTTTCCTGCTGCAGCTCTCTGAGGCACCAGTCTTGCCCTGCTTTGCTTTGGCAGATTCCCCTGCGTGGGGCAGGTCTAGCCAGATGTGAGGCAACTCCACTTTGTGCCAGGCCTGCCAGCTCCACATCTCTCTGGGTTTCAGAAAGGTCAAGCAGCCTCTTGCCCTCAAAGGTGCCTCAAAGCACTAAGGGTCAGTGGAAGATCCTCTGCCCACAGGCTCTCAGCTGGGTCAAAGGGCTCAAAGCCCTTTTCAGGTGTCCTCAGTGTTCAGCTGCTGTGTGAGATGACACCTGTGTGTCACTGGTGTCCCTTAAGGCAGCACCTGTGTGACTGGCAGGGGACAAAGTGGTGCTGAGCTGCCGGCTCGGCCGCAGCTGCTCATGGGCACCATGCAGCTGTCATCAGCTCTGTGGGAGCAGCGCTCCCAGGCACTGCCACACCAGGCAGCAGCTTGCCAGCAGGAGATCAGAGTAGGCCTTGGCTGCAGAGGCTTCTGGCTCAAGATGCTGAGAGCTGAGGGGAGCCACACCAGCCTGCTTCCCCTTCCTGCAGAGGGAAAGGGCTCACCCAAGGAGCTTTGTTCCTCTGAGCCACGCTCGGCTACTTGACTTTCATTCTGAAACACTGCACCAAATAATAGCCAGCACTTAACTCTTCCCTGTTTCCAGTAACTCCAGCTGTTAAGCTATGAAATGTAGTGGTATTTGTATTGAAGTAATGTAAGAGAACATTCCTGTAAAACACACAAGGTGAGATCTTTTTATCTGGGGCTGTTTGCTTGCATCCACATACCCGGCTACCGGGGCTGTCCGAGAGCCAGGGGTGTGGCAGCAGCTCTCACAGGCACCTTCGATTGGTGGGTGTGGCAGGAACATGTATTTGCTGCACTGACAGACATCAACCATAGCACATGTGGAGGATTTAACTCTTCACACTGGGATCTGCAAGCTCTAGAGGACCCTTTCTAGGGTACCAGCTTTTACTGGGGGTTTGACAAAATGCCAGGGTCATCATCACATCTGTTCTCAAAGAACTGCAGCCAGGAGTGTTTGGCAGCTGAGAACAACACTCCACCTATGCAGCTTAAGCTGTGCAGTGCTAGGCAAAGGAAGGGCACACAAAAGGTTGCTGAGTAGAAACCTGGGTAACATCTATCATCCTTACATGCCACACACACACAGCCCCTGTGTGATCACAGTGGTTGGTACTGGTTGCTTGAGGTGAACAATATATATTGTCTCTCTTAATAAAAAGGTATTTTCTAGTGCCAGTCACAAACATAAGGTAACCCCCTTAAGATGAACGGCCAAGGCAGGTCCAAAAGATAAATGAGCATTTCTAACGGCAGCTTGAAGTAGTAAAACACTTTATATTATGAAATAACTCTACTATTTATTTAATCTATACTTTCAAACTACCAAATACTTGAGCTACATCATGTAATGCCAGCAAGTCAAAGCAGTAACCAAGAATTCATCCTGACAGGGGTTTATAAACAAACAACCATCACCACCACCCCCGAACCAGCTTCCCTCCCTGCCTGAGCCATCCCAAATTCTGCATATGCTGCAGCTCAGATTGCTAAATGAGTTACATCTGCTCAGCTCATCTGAGGGTGTTCCTGCAGGACCCAGGTGCTGAGCAGGGTACACAACCTGCACGTTTCAGAAGGCTGGTCAAAAACTGTTCACTTGGGAGTCTTGATATTTTCACGTCCCACCGTTCTCAGAATATCAATTGCCAAGGAAGAAACAGCCATGTCAGCGTGAGAGCTGGGAATTAAAAACAGTAACACTTATTAGACATCCTCAGGAGAAAAAAATCTTTTGTTCAAATTCCACATTTGCCTTTATCTATGCTGGAAAATTCTGAGCAGCCATTAACTGCACTCTCCACCTGCTTTTCTGTTAAGCAGTAACATGTAACCAGTGATTCTGCCCTGTTGCAAATCTTGTGCAGAAATGAATTTCAGCCCAAACTCCCAGTAACTCCTCACTCAACCTCCTCTGCAAAAAAGAGCAGATAGAATTTATCATACACCCCGTGACTCCTCACACACACACTTCCAGCTTGACAGAAAGATGTATTTTCACACACACACAGCCCTCTGCCTGCACTGCCGCTCTGCACAGGCAAGCACTTCCACTCCAGGTGTTGCCAGAGCAACTGCCCCTCCAACCACAGCGCTGCACTGGGGCCCTTTGCTTCCTCACCTATGGTTTTATTTTATATATTTTGCCTAATTTTTTCTTCTGGAAACATGCTTTTTTCTAGCATGGGAACAGAGACTCTAACACATTACTCCTCATCCACAGAATCAAGTCTTTTTATTTTTTTTATGGACTCCCATCCCTCACCTCTAAGGAAGGACATCAGCAGATCAATCTGCAACTTTCTTGATTGCTACTAATGACAATACCCACTGGTACTCCACACTTGGGGGAATAGAAATCCAAACCAGAAATCCAAATAATCAGTTCATATTACATAAACCAATGTCTTAATAAGCAGCAGTTTAAATAAAAAAAATTCAGTTATCTAAAACAAATTCATCTTAGCAACTGTCTTCACTGAAAAATAAGTGTCCATGATCCCACATTTTAAAGCATGGATTTGATTCCAGGTGGTTACTAAACAAAATGGGTGGGTCATGTCACTCTTAAAACTGCCTGTTCCAACTAGCTCAGGAAGCACCACGAAGAGAGAGTATGGCAATCCATGGCTGCTGCATGGCAGCAGGGGAGCACTGAAAGCAGCTTTCAATCCAACCAATGCCCTTCTCTTGGCACATGACTGCTTGGCTGGAATCCACCTTCTGACACACAGGAAGAGGGAAAGATTAGCAACCTGTCTGTAAGAAATGAGCAAAGCACAAACTCCTCGAGCAATTCAAACCAGTGGTGATATGTGGGTGGAAGGGCCTGGGAGTTTAGACTACCTCGAGGATGGCTTAGATCCAGGATCTCGGCTGTAGCCGCCTCTAAAACATTTCCAATTCTGCAGGAGACACAGAGAGGTTCCTTAACCAGGTTCAAAGCACAGGTGAGGAGACCAAGTTTATTAGGTCACCAGGAATATTCTGGGGAAAATGCTCCAGAAGGAAATCTGAGGAAAAGGCAGAGTATCTACACCTTCCATAAACAAATGTCCATTCAGCTAAGTCTGATATAGCTTTCTAACTCCAGGCTTCCCCTGCCCTCCTGTTGCCAGTTTATGCATGTCTGAGTCCATTACAGCCCCAGGAACCAGGCTGAATCCCTCTCAGTCTCCTCTGGAGGCAAATGGATAGGGACATGTGTTCCCTAAAGAAGGGGAGGAGGGGAAATCAAATCCAGGAGTTCTCAGGGGCTCCCTTGTTGCTGTCGCAGTGCAGGAGCTCAGCACGGCAGCGGAACCTGGCTCACCTTAATGTATCAGAACAATCCTCAATGGCATCAGCTGGAATTTGATCTGAGCATCTTGTCTTAAATTAGAGTGAGTGCTGTTTATTTAGGCTCTGTAGCGTGTGTCTTTCTGCATACAGAAATGCATAGAGGGTAACAGACTACTGAGGAAGGCAGAAAAGCAGAACTCAGACAATGACTGGGTTGTCTGGTGCACCTAATGCTGAAATGCTACAAACAGAGCGAAAGTTGTTTCAAACAAGAAGAAAACCCCATCTTCCCCCACTCTCATTTTCAGTGGTGGTGCCTGTGAATCCCTTAGGGAGAGCTGACATTTTAGTTTAGTGAGATAATTTTATGTGTCATACAAAACCCTGTGAGTCAGCAGCTGAGTGTGTGAGAGGGATGCTGACTGCTCTCAACAGGTTTGGTTAGCCCTCGGTGTGTATCTCCTTACACTCACCACATCCCAACATTTCCTCTCCACGTCTGCCCACACCCCTCCTTCCTTCCAACACACTGTAACATTCTGCCATAACGCTGAGGAGCCAATTTTGCCAAAAGCCTGCATTTGGGAGCATAAAGAGCACTGAAAAGATTATCTTAGTGTTTCAAAAACTTACTTTTGAACTACAATTTCTCTCTATTAATTTTAGTTCAACCAATAGTGAAATGAAGGCTAACAGCCCACAGCAGAAGTATAAAATCTGTTTAGAGAGGCAGAGAACAGCCATTCATTCATTCGTATGTCCAATGGGGATTAGATAAGGGAAAGTCTATGGGAGATGAGCTAAGGTTTGGCCAATTTGTTGGGACTAGCATCTCTGTTCTTGCAGAGAAGGCCATGGCATTCCCTTAAGTCTCGTGCCTTCTGCAGAAGCCACAGGTATTCCTAAACAAAAGCAGTTCTGTTCTCCAGCTGAATGTTTGAAAGGAATCAGCTTGCAAGTGAATCAACCACAGCTACCTTAACATGGGGCACAAATGTCACATTGTGCACGCAGCCCACTCTGCCAAGAACCACTGACAGGTATCCGGTTATAGAGACTAAGGTTTGGAATAAAATAATAAATTAAAAAAAAAAAAATCCACAGAATCAACATGCACAGAGCCAGACTGTGCTGCAGCTGGGGATCAAAGCGTGCCACAGGCTCCGACAGAGAGGACTTTGGAGGAGAGTAGTGCAGGGAGGGGGGCCAGGGACAGAAACCTGAGAAGCTCTTACTGCACAGAATTACTGAAGACCATTGCAGACAAAAGAGGAGGTGACTGCTCTTAGCCCTGGAAATTCCTGAAAGCCTGAGGGAACTCACCTGGCAGTTTGGGCCAGGCTCTCTAGAGCCTGGATAAGAGCATCCCCATCATTCTTCAGGCTCTCAGAGTGCTTCTTGTTTGAAGTTATCTGGAACAAAAAGAAAGAACCTTTATCAAAGGCTTAGCAAAAGATTCTTCTCTGTCATTTTTGCGAGATAAGAGAGAAGGAAACAAGTTACAGCATCTATTACAATTGTAAATGGAATGTGACATTGAAGACACCCACGAGAAAGTCCCTTTTACTGAATTTTAGACAGAGACCATCTAAAATGTCTTAACATTAACAATATTCACCCGCATTCTGAGTCCCTATATGTGTGCAAATTCACATACCACAGTCTGCCAATCCTGATTTCATCCTTAGCATCAATGCAAATACAAGCCCCATTTAGTCTGAATCCCAGGGATGTCTTGAGGAGGCAGTTATTTTCTCACTTCAGAGAAAAAGTAACCAAGCTTCTACCAGCCTTCAGATCAGGACATGTGAAGTTTCTCTGAGGAAGCCAGGTTAAAATCACTGCAAAGCTGGCAACTGCATATGGAAATTTTTCTTGCCCCTCATCAGTCATTAGGAGTGCTACCTGCACAGGGCTGTCACCTAGAGAGCAGGGGGCTCATTGACCAAAGCTATATGCCCTTTTGTGTCAAATGAATCCTAATTACAGCTGATTTTGCTGCTGGTGTGGTTTATTACATGAATCTGCAATGACTGGTTTATTGTTTGTCCAGCCTTAAGCAGTACAACTACACAGTTCCAGACAGCCACACGTTTCCTGATGGTGAAGTAGGTGAATAGGAAGGTCACAGGGAACACAACATGAAGCCTCATGCCCTGTAGCTCAGACACCGAATACTTGGCAGCATGCTGAAAAGCTCTTGTATCTCAAAAAAATTACTAAAAAATCTGGTTTGTGCGTCAGTTCCTGCTTGCAAATGTAAATAAATCTTGGCTGAAGAGAAAGGAAAAGGGGAGGACCAGACCAGCTGATTATTTTGATACTGGAGGAGTTAAAGCTTGAAATGATAACTTCTAATCCCAAAATCTGGCAAGGACTTGTAAGCTTTAGCGTGCTGTGGCTGGCCCTATTTACCATTGATCAAGCATCTGGGCAACACGCCTTCACATCTCCCTCTTAAATCACAACAGAAGCTGTATTTACAGCTGCCATCCCACCATAATTTATGAGCAGTGATTCTGCAACAACAGTGTCACTACATCTATAATCGCAACATCCTGTAGTTCAGCAGTTACAGGGAACAAGGACCTGCCTGAAGTAAACTAAAACATATCCAGTGTGTTGGAAAAAACCCAGTGATGCCATTACCTAAGCACAAATCATTGGTAAATCCTGATTACAGATGGTTAAATCTTTTCACTCTCTTGAGGTTTATATCTGATTCTCTCAGTTTATATTTCAGAAATCCACTCTTCTCTATTTGTTACCCAGAAAATGTTTTGTCATCTGTATTCTGAATATGAGAACAACACCATGGAGAACAACAACATAGGAGCAATACAGAGAGAAAAGTACTTGCTTCACAGGACATTGCTTTCTGTTCCTAAAGAGTGCTCACGCCTCTACCACACATTTCCCTGCAACTCCTGCAGCTCACCAGCCACTGCCACATTCCTTGCACTTTCCACATTCATGCCCCTTGTTCATCCTGTACATTTTAAAAAGCCAAGAGGTCACAGGGAAGGAAGGTCACTACGACTGAATCATGCTCCACAAAACTACCAGGTCAAATAAAGGTTACAGATATCTCTCATTCTACTACATCCTAACTTCTGGGTGCTGACATTTGTACAATACTCACAGTCTCTTCACAAAATAGCCAATGGCATCATACAAAGAATATTCAAAATATGCTCAACTATAAAATATGATATGAAGAAAAAGGTTTAATTCTAAAATTATCTATTTCAAACAATAACTAAGTCCAACTGAGTCATGGGGTCTGACTATAAGCCTGCCCATGCTGCAGCATGCCTTGTGTCACTATGAAGAACACATTTCTGTGCATACAATGCATTTGAATAGAAAGGATTAAAATGGCTTTATATGCACAGAAATTGTAAAAGACTGAAACAGAAACACCCATGAGATCATCTCACCACCTCCCTGTTAGACTTCACTGTGCAGAACAGCTTTCAGCCACAAGCAATGGGCTCCCATGGTATCCATCCACAGGGCAACTCCCCGGGCTAACAAATGCTTCAATAAGATCCTTTCAGCAGTAAAAGTGGTAGCATGAAGAGGGAAGGGATCAGCATGAGCTGCCTCCAGTCCATTTAAATTAAGTATAACCCAAATTGAGTATACATTGTCTTGAGAGTGCCAACTACCAGCTTCATACAAGCCAAGGGGTGCTGGTGAAGAACCAACCTGTCCAGCTGGCAGTGCCACCTGTGCCCATTCCAAACAGGGTTGCACAGATTTACATGGGCAGCTGGGGCTTCCCCCCCAGCTCTTCATCACCAGTGTCCAGAAAAATGCTTCCTATCCACCCATTCCATGGGCCTGGGAGGGAACCAACTCTGTGGTAGCAGGTAGCAGGAAAATTGCAGGTTGAATACAGGGTGAGCTGCCAGCACCCAGAAGCCAGCTCAGTCACAGCTGCCTATGATTTGTGTCAGCACTCCCATGCTCTTACTGCTCTGATCGCTGGCACTTATTTGCTCTTTATCTCAGTATGAGTAGATCTGATTGCTCCCTGAGCAATTGGAAGGTCTCTTTTCACACGACAGATTACATCCTGCATCACAGGAGCTTGTGAGAAACATTATCTGAATCACTGTTCACTTTCAAGATGAAACTTTACTCATGTTTCTTATTTAAAAACTGTTCCATTTTCATCTTCCTTTTGTTCCATAGACTATAACAAATTATGATAAGATATAAAACCATCATTCACCAAAATTTGAGAAATTAATGTATTTTTCACTTCATTATCTTTTTCTTCTACCCACCATTGCTGTACCTTTTATCCACACCAGTTCTAGTTCTCATTCATTTGGAATTTTAACAACTAGTTCAATGATCTCTTGTGATATTGCTGTTTGTTAGGGCTAGCTGCAACACCGATTCAATGACATAATCAATAGCTATCCCTTTAATTAAAAATGTAATTAAATCTCAGTTTAGTTGTACACTCACTGCAATTTAACAAGAATTTCAAAATTACTTTTCTTTATTATGCCCACAACCATTCAGCAGCGTTCCTCTCTTCGATCCTGTTAAACAAGGGTGAGCCATAAGGAATACCACGGTTGATATGCATTGATCAGTTTTTCTAAAAATTTAAGGAAACTGTTCAGTTATTATGGTGCTGCTAAAGATGAGTGCAGACAAAAATATAAATAATATAAATACAAAACATTTCCACTGGAATATCTACTTCACTAATAAACTGAGGAATTCTGCATTCTTGCTCTAAGAAGGGATTTTTGTGATTCAAATTTCAAGAAAGTGCAAAAACTTAAGGGACAAATAGTTCTGTTAGGGCTGGTTTCATAATGCTGAACTGCTTTCTCTGGTAAGTCATAGGTCACATTTTGTAATTTACAATGGAGAGAAACGACCTAGGCAGTGAACTACTCTCTCACCATTTTTAAGAGAAAGAAATTCTTCTTTCTTGAGGTTTCAAGTAAGCCATAAGCTTGATGTCTGTGAAGTAAACTGGGAAATAATGCAAAAATAAGGAGCTTTTTATTTGAGACTTTTTCTTGGTTGAAGAAAGGTCTTGGGGGCATATTCAGCTTCAAGTATCATCTTCTCAAATAGACAATTGCTGGAAATGTTCACCATTTGCACACTCAGATGCTTTTCTACAAGCTACTACCACGCCTGTATACCCAGATACAAGCAAGACACCTCAAAACGTACCTCCTTCTCACAAACTGTTTTTTTCTCTCTCCCAAACAAACATATTTTAACCTCATAAAGTGATGCTACCTTACTTTTTCATCAAAATTTAATATAATTAAGCTAACTACAGATACTCAGGTCTTGCTCAACTTTACTGGCACAGGCTGAGAGCAGCTACATGGGTAAGGCAGAAGTTGCTCTGGGTTGATTTATCAGAAGTACCAGATACTCAAGGGTCCAATGTCAGCATCACCTGAATATTGACACGTGCTGTGAGTAAAGTATCACTTGTCCCCTGTTGGAAGCTTTTCTGTGAATGGAACCTGTACCTTCAGCTAATACTGCAGTAAAAACAATCAGCAATATATTTTTTTCTATGGACTGACTGGGATCCTATATAGGACATGAAATGTAATACTAAAAATTAAGTTTCCAGACTAAAAAAACATTAAAGAATTGGGCACACTTCTACTGCCCTCTAGACACTATTTCAAATAATATCTTCATAGCAACTGCTGTTCCTGCAATTTTAAATATGCATCTCAGACTTTTCATTCCTACTTCCATCTTTTAAACTGGCTGGAGACACTGTCAGCAGGACACAGAGCCTTTCATCCCCAACCAAAGCTGCTGTTTCAAATGTCATCCAGGCTGGTGGTGACTGAAAGCTGATGGCTATTCACAGCTGCTTAGTGTGACCTTATTCCCATTTTTTAAGGAACAAGTGTCACAAAATATAGTGGTGTTAAAAACATTGCTATAGCTGATGTGACAGCCCAGCAAACAAGTCAATGAGATAGTAACTTCAGAAATGAGACGCAATGCCTGGGCTGGAGGGGAAAACCTTCTAGTGTTGTGACCCATCTTATGCCTATCCCAGGGCATTTAATGGTACTTTTCCTCCCAGGCTGTCAATGGTGAACTACTCACAAGCACTGTAGTAATCAAATAAATCATGTCACTTGGTTTGTCATTCACAACTCATGATAACACGGCCAGAAATATGCAGCCATTCCTCCTCAACACAGGAGCACAATAACCAAGCAAATATTGCTACCAGGGACTCATTCAGGTGAACTAAAACTAACAGATCCATTGGTTGTGGACTTATTGAATACAAGCATTTATTTCATCATAAATTGCTCTCCAAACACATACACTAAGCTCACAGTGCCCAGAAGAATTATAATAAATGAACTCATCATTTCCCATGACGAATCAGGTGGATCTCTTCTGTAGGCCTGCACACTTACTCTTACAAAGTAACATAGCCCTGCCTTTGTGCAATGAAGAGCCAGATCCAATAAAGCATTTGGAGTATATAAAGTAGAGGCTGCGATGAGGACATTTAATTATCAGCCCCCAAAGAGGAACCTCAAGCAGGGACCCAGATACCTGCCCAGTGCATGGGAAGTGCTGCTGCTGAAGGGCTTGGAAACCTCCGGCTGAGAATGAAGTTACCCAAATTCACTCCTCTCTAGAGCACAGTTTGATAACACAGCAATGAAAGCTCATGGTCCAGACAGCACAGACCACAGTGCCCCACAGTTCCCCCACAGCAGGCTACAGGCTCCCAGGCTCTCCTGTAGTCCTCTCCCCTTCTCTAGACAAGTGAGGGTCACATTTTCATTGCTGCAGCAGAGTTTCCACTGGATGGGGAGAGGCAGGGAGGTTTGGATGGTTCTCACACAAGGAGTGAGTAACATGGGGACTTGGCAGGGAGGCAATTGGCAGCATGGCTCTCCAGATAGGAGAAGTTAAACATGAACTCCCATTTACCAGGAAAGCATTCTAGCTATTAGGGCAATTTTACATCTGTGGCAGCAATTTTCTAAAATATAAAGGTAAAATAACTAAAGCTAGCAACAAAAAACCCAGATATATACAGCAGTCTTTAGTGAAGTGTTTAATCTGACATTGGCTACATGCGCTCTCAGCAGGTCTGTGGGACAGGACTCTCTAAAGCACTAAGGTGCAGCCAATTTACAGGTTGTTCAATGAAAATTAATGGTAACTCTTACCAGGCTGTGCACATCTGAGGGCAGTGTGATCACAGGGACATTGTACGCTCACTAGGATGGTCACGAATTATTTTTGCTCTCCATAGTGTAGAAGAGCTCATTCTAAAAGGGTAAAAACCTTCCTTGCATTGCCTCCTTGCTACTCTTCTCTCTACACAAGGTTCCAGCTGGAGAGAGAGAGAATGTGTGTGTGGGAAGAACAAATAAAGTCGGACAAGTTGTATTTATGTTACTAATTGCCAAGTAATTTGAACAGGCCTGAGCAATGCTGCTGGACCATAAAAACAAGAAATGAAACTTACAAAAGCATGAGTGTTCCAGGTGTGCTTTGGCAAGCACATTGTAGTCAGGGATTGCAGACACACAATTACAAAGACTTTGTGGCCTTCAGATCCTGCAAATACATGTGAAAACAAGCAGGTATCTGTGACCAAAAAAAAAAACCACAGCCCACACTACATCAGACAGCTTAGCTCTGATTTTAGAGTTCAAGAATCTTTTTTTCCCCCTCTTTATGGATAAAATTCTTGTTCCACTGAAGTCAACAAACACCTTTTGATTTTGATAAGGCCAAGATTTCATTCGAGGTGTTTTGTTTCCTTCTAATTTGTATATGTGTGTGGAGGTTTATTCTAAGTTCAAAGCCATTCCTACGGGTAACTTGGAACCGTCCCAGTTTCCCGGCAGTCTGAGCACCACACTGGCTGGAGGACTATTCACAGACAGACACGGAATGTCTCCCACACGATAGATAATCATTAATTGATTTTGGATATTTCTTGACACCTATTCACTTTGAGGCTATTCTCTGCCCTTCAGCATGTACATTTTGCACACAGAGACATGCTCTGTGATTGTTGTCAAATTGTAAAATTACCAACTCTAATGGGCATTGTCTGAACAGAAGAGAAGATTCATAAAACTGCAGGGTAATTATTGAACAGAAGGCATTCTCTGTCTTGTTTGATTTTTAAAGTTTGATTTTATTTCAAGTGGTGTTCTCAGCTCGCTTTCAGAAATGTCTCTATAATCCAGAAAATAGTCATTACTGCAATTTCCACCCTCTTTAATGAGCGAGTTTAAAATATTTGACTGAACAGAACTGGATAGGGCAACCTCTTTACATCCATTATATAACCAGCTGACGACAACAACTTTATTAGCAAAAGTAAACTGCAGTTCTGTCTAGCAAAACATGGCTCAAAGGTGCTACAGGAGACTTCCACATAAGGCTGCAGTGTTGACAAGTTATGCATATTCAGAAGCCAGCCCAACATCTATATGACAGTGGAAATAAGCACTTGCCATGCTGTTGCTGGTGATCTCATCTGCAAACACAGGTTCATCTGTCACCTGCATGCCAACGACTCCCTGAGGTACCGCTTCAGACCAGTTTCGCTCTGTCCAAACAATGATCCCAGCCAGCCTCAAATATCAGCTTTAGCCAAATTGGGCCACATACTAAGCTTACACAAAACTTGCAAGCCCTTGATCCCTCTTTTCACAGCTTCCAAGCAGCTGCCTGTCCTAACCTTGCTGGAACTGGTGAGACCACCACCTCACAGATACAGCTCACCCTGGTAGTCTCTTGTGACTTCCTCCTTAAAAAAGAAACAGGGAAATCCACTGGAAGAATTTTTTATTACCACAGTTCAGATCCTACATTTATGTTCCTTTAGGGGCTGTTATAGAGGCTCCACATTGTCTTGGAGGAAAACAAACTAAAAACAGTTACGAACAAACACCGAAACAGCACACGGATTCTCTGCACATCTAGATTTCCCCTCAAGTTCATCATTCTCTGAATCTCTCATGTTCAAATATCCTTCATAGTCTCTCTTTCTCTTAATCAGATTTTCTCCTAAAATAGCTTCTGACAAGTAACTCCCAATACTTCTTAAATGTTGGTTCCCATAACTCTTTTTCCAGTGACACTGTCTTTTATGGCCTAATAATTCAATCTGTGAATAAGATTCTTGAATTTCAACATCTGTCAACCCTTATGTCTCCCTGTAAAATCACAAAATAGTCTAACTATAAAGGTTTTTTGGGAGTTATATCAAACTCTGATTAATGTGCTTCATGGGTCAGGGATGACCCTCTTTACTTTCATGTACATGTTCTTTTCACATTCAACTAGTACAGCTAAATCGAGATCTTTCACTCACACATTTGTGTGCATGCAAACCTTTGCTTTTGCTTTACTGAACTGCCTTATCTCAAACAATGACTGGTTTCCCATCTTATTTTCTCTCCCCTGTCCAGCTGGGGAGTGATAAAGCAGCATGGTGGGCAGCTGACATCCAGCCAAGGTCAGCCCACCATTCATGCTTTGACAATTCAAATAATTTCAAGCATTTACACACTTGTAAAGGTAAGAATCATTAGAACAAATAACTCATCTTTTCGCCATTAGGAGAGCCAGTGATACCCAGAACATATTGAAAAGTTAAAATGACCTTTAAATGGCTGTTACCATACAGGAGAAGTATGCAAGCAACCAAGCAATTACCAATTTAATAAATGTTGTTATTTCTAAGGACACAAACTCTTGAGCAGTCATGCAGCGATGCTCAGGTGAACTGGACAAACCCCTAGGAACAGCCAAGAAATCTCAGTTAACTGAGGAATTTGAAGTTTAATGCATACTGTCTCCAAAAAATGATACCTACAGCCTCACATTGTTCCTTGTCCCACTTTGAAAAGCTCCTCATAAAGATGAAAGACTATGCCTTGATGAAGGCAGAGTGATGTGAACAGATGCTGTCCAAGTTGTCTGTACAATTCAAGACTGATCTAGTATGCAAAATTCCTAACTGTCCCTGAGCAGAACCTCTATACAGCACTGATCAACTTCCATGGAGGATGAAAGAAAATTAGATGGCTCATGCGAACATTTGTCATAATCTGGACTTGAACACAAGACTCCAACAATTACAAATCTCTACAACTTGGCTTGAAGAGTTAGATTTACTATTCCAAGAAAAGCAGGAATATGATGACTTAAATTAAGAAGTAACACAGATGATAAAAAACTCATTTGTAAAGAATAAAAAGAGTAGCAAAATCTTGTTAGAAAAATCATTCTGAACTATGATTTTGAGCTAAATATTAAAGCATCAAACATTAGTTCATTTGTAGCCTCTACAGACTTGATTTCCAGGGACATATAAAACTCAGACACCTTGAGTTTTCCTTAAGTACCAAACACAGACAGTCTTGCACATACAGGAGAAAAACAAAACCACGCCTCTCCTTGCCAAAACCCAGAAAAATGCTCTGAAGATTTTTGAGGGAAAAAAGGATCAATGTATTTATGCTTCATGTAAAATGCAACTGAAATAACTGAACAGGGATATAAGTCTATAAAACACCAATTTCTGAGGAAAATTATGCTTTATGTAATGGTTCAATTTCCATAAAATTGTAAAAACTGTCATAAAAACAAATGAACTTCTGAAATCGATGCTTGCTTATTGTCATGTGACAGATGGCTCTGGCTGCCTGGCAGAGAGCAAACAGCTACCTCGTTGGTTCTCACTGACCTCAGAGAGAATAACTTTCGTCTGTTTTTCATTTAACAAGTCAAGTTGCATTTATGTATCTTTACAGCAGCAAGTCAGTCATCCATGTGTAATTACACAGAGGAGGTCAAAAGGAAGTAATAGCAATGAGCCCAACAGATCACACTTGTTGAGCTTGGCAATCTCAACAGTATTGCACTATGTAAAATTACAGTGTGCTGAAACACCAAATGAGTCCAGCAATACTTTTGTGCCCACAGAAACAATGAATTAGGACTCCATAACGAAAACAACAGTGATAGTCATTGGGAATTACACTGGCCTTGAATTATGAATTGAATAAACAGGTTGCAGGTTTCAGAACTGCCAGTTTCACTACACAACCCAAAGCCAAACATCTGTCTGTGTGAAAAAGGCCTATTTCTCATTGCTGACCATGGCAGTATTGCTTTTTAGACAGCTCCTGTATCTATTCACACCCATACTGGGCTCCCAGTACCCAAATACCAGCACAGTGATAATTGCTGGGGGAGGTGTCTCAGAAAGCAAACATGTTCCAAACAACTGGGTAAGTAGCTTCTCCCAGAAACTTGAGTTTGCAGTATGTCAGTCACTGGAATAGAGACTTTTCATTCTTGGTGCTTTCCAAAATTAAGAACAGATCCCATTTTTTATTTCCCCATCCCCATCATGCCATTAAAGAGCAGCTGTTGCAGATTGACTGAAAAATGTCAGCTGTGAAAATAACCATCAACCAAAATGCCAGTCCAAATCTGCACTTAACACAGACACACATATACTTACACTACTTATTCCACATAAACAAAATAATACTTAACACAGAATGAGTGGCTCAGTAGGCCAAGTTGTGAGTAAGCATTCACAGCTACTTCAGAGGTCATCCTCCCTTACTGCACTTCACACCGAAGATAACCACAAGTCGTCAGTACATTCCAGTTTTGGGTTTTGTCAACACTTGCCTTTTCATTAAGCTGTGTTTGGACTCCACATGCTTCATCCCTTATGAGCCCTGCTGTTTTAGTGACATCAAGAAACAACTGATTTGATGAGTTCACATCAATTTTCTTCTCTGCCTCAACTGATACTTGGCTGACTGTCAGTTTCATCAAGGACTGGCAGGAAATGGTTCCTGGGGGAGCTTTCTTAAGCTTTTCTCAATTTGTTGAGTTTTTGCTCCTGTGCATGAGAGAAATTCTTGAAGATACCTCCAACATAATACCATCCTATTGTCTTTTATAATTATATTTCAAAATTCAGATGAATATAAACACTGTGGAGTTTCTTTGTGGTGACTGCAAAACCAAATGGGCTTTAAGACAGGGTTAAATGATTTACAGCAGAAACTTGCAAAGAGGAGATAAATCACCTTTTTCTTTCAACACTGTATCATGCAGTCACCTTCATCTTTTCTTATCAATTGCCATTTCCACACATGCATGAAGTGCTCTTATTATGTTAGGGAGCAAAAAGGATCACAATCTTTAACCTGGCAGTCTTCTGTCAACAATAGAAGAAAAAGATACAAAGATCGTAAGTCCAACATGATGCCTCCAACTAGTGGCATGAACGGCAACATAATGCTTTCCTGTTAATAAAAGAAGTCAGGGAAGACCAACACTCATTTTATTTAAGGATAAAACTCAAGTAACTGGTAGCTCATCTCTGGCCGCATAAGAAGGGTGATGCATGACAATTCTGCACAATAGTTGACAGAAGATGGAATGAGGGGAATAAGACTGGCTGGCTGTGCAGGCTGTGGCCGTGGCAAGGGCAATTTTGTCCCAATGCAAATATCCAAATATAATTGCCAAAGTGGGACAAGGCAAGGGGGAGTATACCACAGTGCCAAGAAATGAGTGTACAAGTTCTAAAGCATCTGTTTCAATTGTTCATCTTCTCCATGTAGAAAGCTCTGTCTGGCACTGTTACCACAGGTGCTCCAGCTTATCTTCTCTATTGTGTAGTTAAACAAATTTTAGCTAAATTAAAATAATGCAATTAAGTAAAGAGTCAAGCAATCACAAGCACTTCAACTAAAGCAGTTCAAGAGATTACCAACTACTTAGCTAGAATGTGAAACCTACATGCACTCACTACATGGCAGTGTTAAATGGGCTGGCTTGAACCATCACTGATGGTGATTTACAGTGATCTGTTTCAATCTGTGCTGTAAAAGATGGGGGGAGCCCATACAGGTAGCTGTGTTATCTCAGGAAAAGTAACACTAATTTCCAACTGAGCAAGCAACAGCTTCTTCAACTTCTTTGCCTTGATGGCACCATGATGGATTAATTATTTTTGAATGCATCCTTATTTTTATAAAATATATTTTAATTGATATTAATTATGTCATCAGTTATGTTGTCCAAAGGGGTTTTGGGTTAAGTTGCTACAGTAGAAAAAAAAAATTTAAAAATCCCTGTTCCAACTGTCTGCTCCACTTTTTTTTTTTTTTTGCCAGTGGTTCCTGTCCCCAAAGCAGGAAGGGGAGAATAAGACCCCTGTTTTAATCTCACATGCTCTGGTTCCCAATTCGGCTGGAACAGCCAATGAAGGTGTGACTGCACAAATGCTGGGCTGAGACAGGTTTCCAGGTCAGTGGAGTAGGGACAGCAGAGAGGCAGGACAGTGAAGCAGAGGCAGTGGTGGACCACACAGGGCAGAGACTCCACTGCAGCCACCATTTCAGAGCCTCGAGCATGAGCTCACAGATTTTGCCATTAAAAGGTGGAGATAAAGAAGTAGAAAAGACGAAAAGAAAACTTTCAGCAAAGTACAGAGCAATGGCAGAGTCAGTCCTGTAAACACAAAATCTGCAGAATTCCCAAAAAGACCTGTTATCCTCTAGGAAGCAAAGAATTTAATTTGGATTGGAAAGCATTCTCTGGAAGGACAAACTGACTGTTCCTCTTTGTAACTGTCTAATACAGCAGAGATTGACCTTTGCATGCTCATTTTGATGCTTATCTTGAATAAACAGCCTAGAAGTCAATGTCTACTGAGAAAAAATTAGGGAAGTGACTTTTCTCTAAAAGTGCAGAGCAAATCCTAGGGAAAAAAATTAATAAATGTGAGGCCAGCAGCTGTGGCTGAATGTTAACCAGCTTTGTGATGCTGTGTTTATTTTGCCACGAAATGCTTGCTGAGACAAGTTAAACTTCAATCTTGAATTACATGATTAAGTCTTTCAGGGAGAAAGCTTTTGTTATCTCAAAATACTTCGTATTTCAGTATGAGCAGAGGCATAAACATTTTCCTATTTTATACATTTTTGCTTTTATCTCATGGGTGAACGTAGCGTTCAAGGAATGGATAGTACTGACCAAAGGCAACCCTATTGAATGCAAGGGTTCTGACAAACTTTGCCCACACAGATCAGGCAGTGAAGCTCACCCCTGGTTTACAGCAGCGTCACTTCTGCAGTCTTGGCTTCAGCTGAAGAGACAGTCCTATGGAACTGTGTACAAACCAGCTGCCCACAACCCAGCTTTCAGCTATGATCGAATCAGACTGTGAACTGGGTGTTTTTCCCTCTCATTTTTCACTTTGACTATGGAAAAAAAACATAAAGAACTATTATCACATGGAGGTATTTGTAATAAATATGCACAGGTTACAAACAAAGCATTTTTAACTTCATAAAGCAATTTGTTTTCTTCTACGGGTTTCAAGGGAAAATTCCTCAGACATTTTTGCTGATGTGTGGCTAATTACACCAGTGTTTTGCATTTGCCCTTGCACAATTACCATCAAGAAGGTGTGCCTTAAAATTAGATGTTGCAGCCCTTACACTTAACCAGATTAGGTCAATAATTTAAATATTAACAGTTACAGAAATGCAGGCAGACAGATTCTTGTTAAACATGAAGTCATTACATACTCTTACACTGTATTCTCTTAAAAACACAATGGTTTCAGATGCAGAATGAGCACCTGGATGTCTGCCACAAGATACTGCCTTTTGCTCCTATGCCCACCAGTCTTACAACTTTGTCCTCCAGGACAAGGTAACTGAGTCACAGTGCAAACTTAATTATGTCACAACACAGCTGATGTGATGATCTCATTACTGTTCCAGGAAAAGGAATAAACTCAATTACTATTGACACCAGCAAATCCAGCTTTCAGCAAAGACCCACAAGGGCCCCGACCACAGAACAGAGAGAACAAGTAACATGAGTGGCACTCTATTAAGGAAAATATTATTGTAAGTGAGATAGTGACAATGAGACGTTTGCAGAAAGTCTCAGTGCTTTGTCAGAGGATTTTTGAATTTTAAAGGAGATTTTGAAGGATAGTTGATTCAACCAAATCTATGATCCTATTTTTGTTAAGTTAAACGTACCTGGAAATTACCTTTATGTCAGGATAAAAATAATTCTGTACATTAAAGAAGAGATTTATTGCACTCTTTCAAGCACTCAAGCCAATCTAAATCGGTTAAGAGGTTCATTTTGAAGCTCTTCACTGTTTTCTTTAATACTATATTTGGACTACTCCCTAGCATAGTATAAGACATGTAGAAACAAAATCTAAAATGACTAAAACTGACTTAAAAAGAATACCTGTCTGATCAAAGCCCCTAGCTCACCTGTGTTGCTTTTTTTGGTTTGGGGTGTTTTGGGGCTTTTTTTGGTAAAACTAACTAGCAGGAAGTCTTATCTTCTGAGAGTTGCACTTAAAACTGATTGCTTATAAAGATTTGAAGAATGATTGGGATTATCATTCTAAAACAGCACCCAGGGGAACTGGGTGGATCAAGGGATTGCTAATGAGATATTGAGTCTTTCACAAGTGAATTGCTGATTTAAATTCAACCCAACACGAAGTTCCCCCAACTGGTGGACATCTGATGATCCGTAAAAAATGAGGTGATGCGCGCACTCTATTCTTAGAAAACACATGTAGAGCACTGAACTGCCAGGAAAATCATCACTCTTTGCAGTGAAACCAAGAAATGAATTTACAATGAAACAATTTAAATTAATTTTTATCCCTCAATACAGTAATATAAAACAAGGTTTTAGCTTTCTGGATCAGGTTTACTTTTCCCAACCTGCTCAAAATAAGTTTCAGCCACTAAGACTACTGCAGTAAAATCAAATAAAACATTTTAGTAAGGTAAAAATTATTATTTAAGTTCCAGAGTAGCTATATTGGGCTTTAATGACTTATAATTTACAGAAAGGGCAGTGGTAGATGTTAATGAGTGACTCAGATGACTTTCTATTACACTTTTCTGCAGGAGCAGTCATTATGACATGTCAGTTGCTCAGGACAGAGCACTCTCTAGTCCTCCCTCTCATTTAATAAAAGCTAATTAATCATTTCCAATCATTTACGTACTCAGTGAATTTAGAATCTAGTTTCACTCATAAATTACAGTAAATCTATCATTTTAATTAACTAACTAGTCATAGCTGTTCTACAGACATTTTGTTTGTGTGAACATGCTTTAGCCTATGAACTATTTGCAACTTTTATTACTGTGATTCTTGGTTCACTAATGGGATTTATGACAGGTAGTATGACATACTACTTTTTCTCTGGGCTGACTGCTGGGTCAGATTGAGAGTCCACCTCCTAGGCCTCAAGTTCTTTGCTCTTGGTACATGACAGGACTATCAATCTCAAATGGCTACCGTGCAAACCAAGCCCATAGCCTGCACAGGCAGATGGACTGACCTTACCTACTTATGAATCAGTGGGTTGGGCATAAATTAATTGATAAAACATGACCAGAACCTGTTCCACTCAAACATCCTTCTTCCCTCTTTCCTTCCTCCCCAAAAGTGCTCCTTTCCCCGATAATCCAAGCCCCTTCTCCCTGTAAGAACTTCTCTCATCACCCACGTGCACAAAGGGAATCCATCAGAATTATCAGAGCAAGACCCAGCCATGTGCTGGTGGTATTACATGGAATGGGGAAGGCTAGGTAAGTTCTTCGTTGTGTTTTTCAAGGGACTCCTCTATAAAGTTTGTCTTTTCAGGGAAAACAGCTTCTTCCTCTGCTAGGGCCCAGGACAAATCCAAAGAGATTGTCCCTTGGATCAGGAAAAAGCAATGTGGTCCTTTTAAATAATGGAAGTTGCTGACTATCCATAAAGTTTCCCTCCCCAGTACCATCAAAAGCTCCAGCAGGTTCTAAGATGCTGCTTACAGCAGGTATGTACAGCTGGCCAAAGTCACCAAACACAAGACACATTACGTAGAAGGGATAAAGAGGGACATCTTGAGAGAAGACACCATTTTTTCTCCTGCTAATCCTTTCCTACTTCTTCCCCTTGTGCACTGCCTTATGTACCACTGATCATTTCAAACCCAGTTTTCCCAGCCATCCCTCCACAGACACTCAAGAGCAGGTGCTGGAAATTTGTCCTAGGGGACAAAATCAGCAAATTTAATTCATGACAGGGGCAGGTTCCTTCACATCATTAGAGGAAGTCACTGATGCACACACAGCCTGTGTGTAGAGACAGCGCTATAAGAAGGTAATAACCCCCAACAGCAGCACTCTGAGTCCTTGAGGAAGTATGGTCCTCTGGAATACTGTTGGTGAGAAGGAAGAGACCACCTTAGAAGATGCCAGAAAAAAAATCCATGCTAAAGATACAAGTACTTGGCTACCAACTTTCCATAAAATCAAGGTCTTGGGTCTGATTTCTGTTATCTGAGGAAGGAAAGATTCCCTGCCTTCCAATTAGGTCTTCACCTAGGAGCTAAGACAACACCAGCACTCCGTGTTATCTTCTCTGCCTAAACCTCCTCTTACAGCTCCAGCTGTTCCCAGTCTCCATTTGTGGTCAATCCCACAAGGCTTGGCAAGAGCCAGAATGAACTGGACCCAGAAAGAAAAAGTGTACATAGAGAGCCCCTTCTTCTTGCATTTCCTGTGGATCTGGTAGAGGGGTGTAATTCTCTGCCAGGAGGCTGCTAACAAGCTTCCTGGTGCCCTTTTACTTTTTCAAGGAGTAGATGTATGCACATGCTCCAATCTCCTCCCAAAGAAGTTGGATGTGTGATCAATGTGCCTTTCTCAACTCAGACTTTACACTCTCCTATCACTCAAGGATGAATAAGCCTTTAGGCTCCTGGACACTGGCACAACTGGACAACTTTAGGCACTGGATGACAACTTGCCAGAGCCCTCCACCAAATAGCCTTTTTCCTGTTGCTGCAGCTCAAGGACTGGCACACACCTTCTCTACATGCCAGCACCTGCACTATGAAGAAAAGATACTTCCTTCCTATCAAGCCCAAACTTCCAAAAAGCCTCTATGAAGCCTGTCTCAGCTGACTGGCTATTGTAATAATGACCGAAGGCTGACCTTAGCCAAAATTCGGAGTTTTGCCCATTATACAAAATGGCCTGACCAGCCACAGGGGAGATCCTTATTCAATTCTGGCTTCATGGACATTTTTCTTCATTCAATCTTCAGCAAGCCTCAAGGCCTGTATAAGAGTTAGGAGGAATTTTCTCTATATACATCATTCAGTATTTATCATTACTGAATGTTATCCACAATTCTGTCACCTGTTCAATCAATATTCCGATTTGTTTGCAACTCTTCACCATCAGCCTTAGTTTTGAATAATTCTGTATCATCAAAAAATCTTTGTCATATCATTCTACATCTCTTTTTCCAAATAATTTATTAATGTATTGTAGAGCAAAGATCCTGGGGGGCTTAAGACAATAATCTATATTTATGGTGCAATACTAGCCATTTATTATTTTCTACCATTTAAGCTGCTATTCATCCATGAGAAGAACTTCTCAGTCTCATGGCTTTTCACAGCTGCTTTTGAAAGTTCTACTGAGAAGCCTTAAGAAATGCCTTTTTAAACCATCAGTCCACTGTATCGAAGGGATTACAATTCTTCACATACTATTGACTCACTTGGAGGAAGAGGATAAATATGACTTCCCTCCACAGACATTATATTGACTCTTACGTAATCTGCTGTATTTATCTCTTTACCCATCCTTTCCCTATTATCATGCCTAATAGTTCAGCCTTACAGAAGTCACAGTTAATTGCCAGAATGATCGCTGGAGCCCTTTAAAAGATGTTAGTCTAGATAACAGTTTACCTGATAGGCTGCATATCAGAACTACAGGCTCAACAATCTCTTGGACAATTACCACAGGGACCAACTGATCTGTTATTACTCAGTTGGTCAAATTGTTCTAAAATATCTTTTTTTAACACCTTAATTTTTTTTAAACAATTCTGTATACTGAAAAACTGGACTGAGCTGATCAAATTGTGTGACAGACAAAAATCAGAAATCTGAAAAGTGATGTTTGTGGTATAAGTCCAAGACTTTCCTTCTTCTTGTTTTCAGAAGAATACTTCATGTGTCAGTCAAGAAAGTGAATTCTTATGCAAAGTTAGAGTAATTCCTCAAAATCTTTGTAAACAGTGATGAATTACTAACTCCAATGCAGATAATGTATGTTCATTTGAAGAACATTTGAGCTGTTAATGAGAATTATCCCTAAATATGAAGAGTGGCATCTTTGTCTCTTATGAGACAAGTTTTTGAGACGTACATATCTCAGAGTATAACCTGGATGACTGACTTTGCTAAATACCATGTACTAATCAACTTGGTAGAACAAAACAAACAGTAAATCTAAATTACCACCATGCATTTCCAACAAGCTTTTTTTTAGCACCTCAGTATTTACAGAAATAAACATTCTAAGACAGATAGAAAATCACAGACAATGGGAAGTCATCTGATGGACACCTCATATGAAGGAAGGCAATCTGATCAGCTTGAAATTATTTCTTATAATTTCCCTTGAAATGTTTCCTGGATAAAGCTCCTGGAGATGAGACACCTAATTGTGTCCATCCATTATCACATTTCCATCCAAAAATTTAATACACCAGAGGGAGTCTCCTCAAAACTGACACTCAGAGTGACATTTCTTGTATGGTGCCTTTTCTGAATTTGCTCAGGGAAACAGAAATAAGAGAAGTTTTTGAAGAGCATGTTCCCATGTATTTGTAGCATACATATGACAAGTACACAAATGAATCATGATAGCATATCAAGATTTTGATTCTGAGAATAAATTATGGGTGTATTTGCTGTTGTTTAATGTGAGCACCACCAAGAAGCACTTTTTGAAAGGATAATAAGGCAGTAGAAAACACTAAGATACACAAAACTACAAGAAGAGGATAATTTTGTAATGGCTATATTCTGTGGGATGCTCAGAGCCAAGAAAACAGAGCCTTTCTTCATTTTCTAAATGAAATAAAAACTTCTAATAAAGAAAACAGATTAAAGAATATTATTGCCATAGGACATGCCAGTGTGATAAAGGTAGGATATGATAGCTTTTCAATGAGAGACAGAAATCACAGGTTTAGAGTTGAGAGACTAATAAAATATAGGAAGTTAAAATTAGAAAATGTTGCAAACACATCTGAGAACATAACCAAAATAGTCTTGAGTACAGTGTGCTTACCATATTAGTGGAGGAAAATTTGCATAATTAAAAGGCATTGACAATTAACGTAATGCAAGTGAAGGAGCAAGAACATCATTACGTTGTAATTAGGAAAACTATTTGTCAGTCTCACTTTAAATTTGACTCAGAAACTTCAGACACATCAATGGCATTTAAGTGAGTAAAAGTTACTGGAATGACCATATTAAAACACATTAGGGCCACTAACTTGTAGTTTATCAGTAAACCAAAGATTTTTAGAGTACATCACCAACCACTATTGGGGGGAAAAATGAGGGTAAGTTCTCTAGACAGTATTGAAGGCTGAGACACAGAAAATGCTAAATTAGGGGAAATGTCAAAGAGTGGTTAGGGTATGGAAATAGACAGCTGATGGGTACATAACAAAAAGTGCAAATACCAGATTGTTAACAAGGAGGTCTCCTGGGCGAGACTGCCATAAGAACAAGCTGGAAGCTGGCAACTGGGGAGGGCACAGAGAGATAGGCACATGGAGGTTATGGCCTTTGTCTTCCTAGATCACAGGAGAGGATTTAATTAGTGGTTAGGGTTATCCACGGAGCAGCTTCTCCCATGGAGAGCAGGGAGATTTGAAAATAGGACAATGGCATTTCAGTAGGGCACAACAGCTGAAAAAGGATTCTCCAGTGAATAGGGAGCACTGGTTCACAGCTTCTCCTCTCCCTCCTTATCTTGAATTAACTCAGATCTTGGAAACTGAGCCGCTGCCTGTGTTCAAGTTTGTTTACATGGCTGACTGACAGGAGATAATATTTCTTTACATCTCTCTTTACAGAAGCCTGCAGCAACAGATGGATTTTGCAGCATAATCTAAAGGTCAACAACTTCTGACCAGCAAAGTAATGGAGAACAGACCAGGCTGCAGCAACTTCAGCACAGGGGAAACCTAATTAAAAATTATGTTCATATTTAACCAGTGTTTCAGAATTGCAAAGTCACAGAGGGAATACCTGAGGCAGCTAGTATGTGTTCAAATCAATAAATGTTTTTTCTAGAAAGGAAAACTATGCATAAATGTAAATCACATGCCAAATTCACTAGTGGAATTTTTAGTGGTGTGTCTGAAATAGCTGAAAATTATTTTTACGAGTTATAGGTTCAGAAAAAAAGCCCCAAACCAGATCCAACCCCNACTGTAAACATGGACATTCAGAAGGCTTTATCATTAATTAAGACTCTCAAGCCATAAACTTGGAATGTTCTACTTCTCTTCAAATGAGAGAACTGGTTCAACCCCGCCACACTGCTCAACTGCCCTCACTTTCACCAAAATTTCTTAAATTGCCCAAGGTTGTATCCCTCAGCTCTTGAGTATCTGTCAAACTTGGGCACTAAACAAATAACAGTAATGCATACAACTACAGCACCCCATCTAGAATAATGGAAAGATCAGTCAGATATCATTTTTATAGCCTTTCACTAAGAAATCAGTTTTTAAGACTGATTAAAACATTAGGCAAAGTTTTCAGCTATAGACTTTTAAACTGAGTACAGAACATACACATGTAAAAAAGGAAGTGCACATTTTAAAGAGCTGGCTAAAACACAGATTTTGCTCCAGTTGTTGCTTTGATTCCATAAGACCATGAAGAAGATCAACCAGTGGGAATTCAAACATTAGATCACAATAAATCAACAGACATGAAAACATTAGCTCAGGCATTAAATTTACATTTTCCAGACCATTGGCTCTTGTGACCCAGAATATACTGGGAAATTTGAAGTTCTACTGTCAGTTCTGTAGTTCTGTTTCACTTTAGCCCAAAGCAAGGATCATGAAGTTCAGGCTTTTGCTTCACTCTCTTGCCCTATACTTATTTTTAGGTATGGCATACTTACAATCTCACTACACTGAAGAGTGGGGAAGATAAGGTGCAGGCTCAGGCTCAGACTGGGATGATGCACGCAGTGTTTAAATGGAAGTAGCAGCTGTTGGGGAACCGCACAACCAGCTGCTTACTGCGAGAAGCTTTAGCCTACTCAGACTTCTTTCTAATATGGAAGAAATCTTTAATGAGCACATAAGAAGTGGCCACTTCTTTTAAGGGTTTCAAACTTTTAAAAACATTTCATATAGGGAAAGGTTTCAAGGGATAGCAAACCCACAGAGTCAAAACAGACATCAAATTCTTGCCACAGGCTGTAAGCTCTCAGAAAAGCAGAGTTAAACAAAAGACACTCCAATTTTTAAAACTACAACCAGATAATAACAACATAATAACTCTTTTTAATCTTTCAGAAAACTGAAAATTTCATCAAGAATAGCTTATGAAAGTTTCAACCTGAGGACAACACCTATTATGAAAAATCACAGATGAAACATCCTAAAGTTACAGGCAACCGTTACACAACAGAAAAAGTCAGAAAACCCCGATAATAAGCAACCACATATGCCATATTAATCTCTTGTCTACACCACAAGACAAAAGAAAAAATCACTGTTTTGCTGTCTTTTGGCTAGAATGCTTTTAAGCATGCTCTGTCTTGCTAGCATCACCACAGCGTTTCTCCTAAGCATTGTGCTGCCGGAAAGTCTCCCCAGCATAGCTGTTTGTCCACCCTGTCTCACTATTATTTTTGAAATCAAACTAGAACAAGACTGATGTCAGATGTTTAAATATGTCTGTTGCTACCACAGTTTCAATAGCAGTACACAAAGGCTGTAAAGCCCCTCCTGCCCACCACCGCTCAGCTCTGAGCAGACCCAATGGACACACCCAGAGATGTTCCCCTTTTTCTATTCCAGCTGAACAATGGTTCTCCTGGACTTCTAACTTTACTTACCTTGCAGGAAATTCAGATAAATAAAATTCAACATAATGAACAAGCTTGTGATGGGAGTATTGCCCAAGTACACTATTTCATACTCTCAAGCAATACTGAACTAGTTATGGAATACTTGTAGTAATACAAACAGAACACAATAAAAATACAGATTGTTAATTTCCCCATAATAAATTACCAACTATATGTGATCCAACATCTCTAATGCAAAAATATTCTACAGATACACTCTCAAACCCATTCACACCTCCTCATTTCAACTTTACATGATGAGGCTGTGCTGATTTGATTTGCTGATACCATGCTACTGAAAGTTAAGAGTTTCTCTGTTGTAGCCTCACCTTAGCTGAGACAAAGAGGCAGAAGAGGCTGTCACTGATGCACACCAAGAGTGACTATCTCTCACCTATCTGTTCAAGCAAAACTCAGACATATGAGGTTTGGTCATAACAAATCTCTCAAATGAAATTATTTTCCTTTGGATCAAGTTACTCATGTTGTTAATAGCTGGCTCATTGAAGTGATTTTAAACAAAAAATAGTTACTACAGTTATTAAGATATTAGATAACTTTTAAGGTTATAGAATAAGCTGGAATTAATATAGAAACTTTCTTATTTTTAGAAATAAAGTTAAATCCACAGGAATCTCATCAAGTCAATAAAAATTCTTTTTTTCTCTGAAGTCATACCCATTAATACTACTAGTACATACAAGAGAACAGATTAAGACATGTAATAACTTTGGTTGAGTATTCACACCTACACTGGGCTGGAAAAATATGCTCATGTCAGTGACTTGTTATATACTATGTAAATTACCCCAATAATAACAAGCAATTTTTTTAGTCATTCATTCATTCTCCTAAACACCAACTTTCCAATTTATCAAGAAAAATGAAGGAGCTAAACTACAATTCTTAAGGGAAAATGTAGTAACTCCTTTTAAGTAAATTTTTATTTTGAGCCATAGTGCCATACCACACAGATAATGGCATTCCACATGATGTTAAAATGAGCTCCAATTAACACAGGCAGTAATTTATTTTCCATTTCTAAAGCTGCAGAGGTAGATGCCAACTACTCCTCTTTTTTATCTGCTTACAATAGTTTTGCCATGACTGAAGATAAATAATTAAGATAACTTTCCACCTTCTGTCACTGGAATACAGTTTTTGTGACTTTACCACAATGGATTGCTTCTAACACTGTTATCAAATTGCTTAGGGAAATTATTCATTCATTGGATGTTAAGCTTTTATTTTTTCTCCTGTTAAGGACTCTCAACTAAGGACAACAGATCCTCAAAGAGAACATCCTGAAAGATTTAATTTTCTTTACCTGTGGTTTCCAGGAAGACTTCTAAGACACCAAACACCTTCACATACTACAACCTCCTGTTGTGAGTAGTAAAGGTGATGTTTTCTAAAGCATCACATTCACAGTAAGGAAACAGTTTACCTATTATCATACTTAAGGTAACTGGGAAAGAGAAAAACTATTGTGCAACCAAACCACCTAAAAACTGCATTAATAAAAGCAGACAGACAGATATGAGACTTAGGGTCATGGTTTCCTGGTGGACTTGGTGGTTTTGGGTTAATGGTTGGACTTGATTATCTCAATGGTTTTTTCCAACCTAAAAAATTCAATGATTCACAGATATAACAGTCACTTATATTATTTATCTGAACTCTCAACAGTGGTCAAAGGTCAGGTTTACAAGAGCTAGGAACTAGGCCCAAGCATGCAAGGCCAAGTATAGGTCTGGCAAGTTCTGTAGAACTTAGACAAGGCACAAGGTATGGAGGGAAAAAACCAAACTGAACCAACCAGATATGGAGAGGAGAAGTAAAATGTTGGGTTAACTGTATCAAAACAGCACAGTAATTAGGCTAAGAACATACTCAAATTGTCAACTGCACAAGTAAACTAAGGACGATTACACACTTGTGCTATGCATGGTGGTGAAACTTCTTTTGTTCTTGTGCACAGGCGTATCGTTACCACACGAGATACAATACTTGACTGCACCCGGGCACTTTTACTGGAAAAGTATATTCCCGACTGTCCTGGAAATCAGCTTTGACATCAGCAGAATGATTCTTAGTTTTCTCTAGTCAAAGGGGGACAAAGTCTATATAATACGTTTTAAAGCTTCTCATTTCATCAGCGATTTCTTTTAATAAATAGGTAAATAAAATTTTGGAAGAAATTTTGGGGTGATTTTGGAGGAATGGAAGGTTATTGTTTAGGTTATTTAATTCCTAAGACAATATTATTAGTGGAATTAATATTACCAGGCATCCTTGATACATTGAGAACTGGGTGACTAACAGACAGCAATCATTTTAGTATCAGGTCAACAGTAAATGGCCAATAGGTATTCTCTGAGCCAGAAAAAAAACCCAGTTTCAGAGTTGAAGGAAAACGGGTGTTTGTATAAGATCATCAACATTAGTTTTAAGTACTGAAATCCTTAAACTGTGAAGGCACTGAAAACCCAACAAACTCAGTACTTTTTAAAATAGCCAATAACAGGTTCATTCTTGCTCAGAGAAGGAAATACTGCAGAACTGGAAACTGAATGCTGGGCATAGGCAAACTAAAAAATTCAGTGCAGAAACATTTGAGATAAAAGTGCAGACTCCCAAGAAGCTAAGAGCAGTAAGTCCAGCAGAATCGTGTCACTTTCTGTGCATCTGTGTCACAGCTTTTATCTCTCCTTCAATGAACTGAAAATGGCTCACCATTAAGACCTGATCTAGCTCCTAGCAAAATCACCCTCACATAAACAAGATACAAGTGACTACAAATTCAATTTAAAATTAACTGATCATTGTGAAATTTCAAGGTGCAAAATGAAGGCAAAAATGTTTCTTTCCTAAGATACATGGAAAAAACCTCAGAAAATGGATACCAGATAAAATATACAGAAAATCAGTTTCCATGAACCTTTTTCCCATATATAGAGGTTGCAATTTTAGAGTTGAGACTCAGACCAGGACAACTTCACCAAGATTAATGGCAGCATCTGAGGGAGTAATGGCTCAGTAAACAAGGATCGACTGATTCCACAGCCAAATCACCACAACCCCTGGCCTGTGAGGAAGACACACAAAAAGAGAAGTTTCAAAGGTAGAAGTAGCCCTGCAGTTTCGGTTACTTCTCTGAGATGTGTTTGCTCACTTCCAGTTAAAGCAGTGGGTTGATTCTTCATAATTCAGATTTTAATTTACTTTAAAATTTTCCCTTCAGTGTATTTAATAAGCACAGTAACACTACAAAATGTGGATTAGTCAGCTAATACACCCACACCCTGGGTGTGTTATAGCCCTCAGCAACACTGCTGCCCCAGTACATCCGAGATATGTGCACACCAGCTGACTAAAACACACTTTGTTGTGTCTTACTGCTTACATAAGACACGACTTAGCATATGTAACTGTATATTAATGACACGCCTTGATACATTGTTAAACTGGAAACTATGGTTGTACTCCATCAGAGACTTAGGCGTGTGCTGCATTACGCCGAGCAATATTAATTAAGAAACCCTGCGTTTTTGTTGGGGGTAGCTATAGCGATATGCTGGGAACAAGAGACCGCACTCCTCACTGACCTACATGGAGCGAGAGCCGGGCCAGCCTCCTCAGCACCGAATGCCTCCCAGACAGAATCTCTGTCCTGAAATGTGCTACAACAACATGACGCATTAATAATAATAATAATAATAATGATAATAACCCACACCCTGCCTCAGACTGTGTGCTCTCCATCAGTGTAAAACAGCCCGAGCTGGAGCTGCAGCTGAAGAGCCTCTTTACTCCGCCCCCCAGCCAAGCTCCCCAGAGCCAGCGCTGGCATTTGTGCAATCAGATGGCGAAAAATCAGGGATGCGATCTGGCCAACCCCTCCCATGCTTTTTTCCCTAGGTTAGTTTTACAGTTTACCACTCACGCTCACACTGGCACCAGAGAGGCGGCAGAAACACATGGCTGGGACCTCCCTTTTTGACGCCAGCCCACACACAGGCTGGCTTAAAGCAATCGTGAAAATGTATCATTAACAATGTTGGCAAGAACCTTCCCACAGACACAGTTATCCCTACGGAAGTTGCCTTGCCCCAGTGACTATTTCCATTTGAATATGGAGTTGAGGCGGCTCTCTGCTGTGGAGCTGAGGAGGAGGCTCCCGCAATGAGCTCTGCTGGAAAACCTCCTTCCAGCCCGCAGTGCAGCAGTGCTGCCTCCAACAAACACACGCCAAAGGACAGCAGCGGTGATGCAGCCACCGGTATTTTAATACTGATTTTTATTCATTGCCCTATTTTCAATATCTTATACTTCCTCTCCTCAGGACATTAACCAAGCTCTTTCTTTATGACTTCTCCCCCCTTTCACACTTCAAGCATACTCACCAAGTAAATTTTGCCTCCAGCTGCTACAACTCCAACAACTCTCATACCATCCCATTTGAAAGAAGAGTAAGGTGTTAATTAGGGTGTTAATAGCTACAGAACCACCTTTTTTTTTTCTTTTTTCTTTTCTTTTCTTCCCATTTCAAGGAAGAAACACAGGGAAACTCAGCATTCCTTGCAGAAATGTTAGACTGCTTAAAAAATTTAACAAACAAAAATTCCTTTACTCGGCACACAGTGTAGATAGTCTCTGGTTCCCAACACTTCCAAATCCCAATTCTATTTATTCTCTTTCACCTTTGATTTGGGATCATCTAATTGTGGGGGGAAAATGCATATATTTTCTTAGTATCTTTGAAAGACAGAAGGGTTTTTTTGCATCTTTAAAATGAATTCCATACCAGAGTGCATCTTCACAATGAGAAAACAGTTGTGCTGCTGTGTGAAGTAACGCGGTTTCACAAGCCAGCTGAGCCAACCTTGCATTCCTCTGCTGCTGGAAGAGGTTTCCATCCTCTCCTCTTCCCTGCTGAATCTACTGAGTGCCAGTCCATAGCCATTCTGGCTCTGGCATTTGTCCGATACCTCCCAGTTCAGCTCATCGAACTGACAAAGCTGTTCACACTTTTGCTGGGTTCATTTTCTGCCAGTTGAGTGAGCTGAGCCAGCTGAAAAAGGGGCCAGCACCAAACACAGGGAAAGCAGTAGGAAATGTGTACCTTGGGGATTCTTCTTTTTGACAGCAGCAAGCTACAAAAACGGCTCGGGCATCCTGTGAAACCTCACCCTAGGGGCACAGCTTTACTCAATCGCTTGATACAAATTACGACTTTGCTATTACAAAAAGAGACGGGTTCTAGCAGTCACTCAGTTTCACATCAAACTAAACCAGCTTGCTGAAGTGGCAGAAAACTACCTAGGGTGGCAGCTGTTCTCTGCCAGGTCAGCAAGTGAAACTGGCACATCTTCTGGTCCATGAGCACAGAAGCTGATGCAAGGCAAAGACAGAACTGCATGGCAAGGGCAGGAAGGAAGAGAAGAGCCAGAGAGAAGAGTCAGCCCACTCCCTTTCAGCTGCTCTGATAGCTGAAATCTTGTGAAATCACACCTTGGTTTATGAAAACTCCTAGCATTAAAAAAAGCCCCTTATTTTTTCTCCACTTCTCCACTTCTGTTAACTGATAACTGTGAAGCAAGTGTTCCCTCAAAGTCTTTATATAAACTTGTTGACTTGTGTAGAAGCTAAAAACTGCCTTTCTTTTTAAATCAAAATTTAAATTTAATGTGATATTCAGTCTCACAGTCACTGCAAAAATTTATGCAGTGATTTGAGATACTGCTGTACACCAGACTGCGTGTTACCATTCTCCCAGCCTGATGATTTAATGATGACTGTTCTTCATTCACTGCAGTACAGAATTGGCACAACAAGTTCAAATTAGCCTCAAAAGCAAGTTATATTAAGCAGAGGAGGAAATTCTGGTTGTAACCTGAAAATAAGTTCTGGAGATGTCAGACAGATAGGAAACCTTTACTTCCAGCCTTGCAGATAGGTCCTCTCAAAGTCATGGCAGCACACCCATATTCTGCTAGGTATACAGCACTGTTTGTCTTTTTAAGCCAGCATCTTTCTAAATGTTGATTTGTTTTTAACTTCCACTAGCTGCTGTTTCAAAACATTTGTCCCTCTTGGGTGGGACTTCTGGGATTTTGTTGTTTGCTTGTTTTTCAACGGAGCAGGTTATTTGGATCCTCATGCTTTATGTTACAGCTAGACTGAGATAAGAGTGCATTTGTCAGGTGGCTTACGTCACTCAGAGATTTAAGGCAGCTGCTACCTTTGCCAACAAAACCAGGTTTTTCTCTCAGCATATGCTACATCAGTACTAGGGAGGTTTGCACCATAACTCTGCCAACCCAGTTACGGTGGCACATTTATAAGTGTGGCGTGACAAGACCTCAGCATAGTGATTTTTATACTCTGCTCTGACATGAATTATGCTTATGGGACAGAGGGATATTTTTCCAGCACTCATTACTAGTTTCTGAGCTATTCTGATAAATACCTATTAGACAACACATTATACAGAACCTTCAGATCCAATTTGCAGAAATATCTGCAGTGATAAATAAACAATGGAGTTCATGAAATCTGATCCATTACAAATACAAACTTGTGACCTGTTTCTGGTTCTGGCAGATGACTTCTAAGAAAAGCTGTTGAAATTCTGAGTGCTTACATCTGAACCCCACTCCAAATGTAATTTAAACTTCAGCTTTAATAAATCTGGATCATTATCTCATCGTTACTTTTAACTACTAATAACAAGTAACTATGGATTGCTACATCTGACAAATTGTTAAATATTTCAGCTATTTCCCAAATGAAATGAAACGTACATATGTTTCCTTAGTCCCCATCTCCTTTCAGAGAAATGAATACATTTCCCTGTACTAGTCTTACTTTTGTTAAATAACCTGAGAGTTCATCCTTTCTTATCTTCTCATGATACCAAATAAATCAGTACGTGTAGCTGCCGTGGAGGTTTCCTTGGAAACCTCTGGGGGAGAGGGNCGGTCTCTTAGTCTACCCTTTCCTGAAGTCTACCCTTTCACAGATCCAATTCTTTGGAGTAACTAAAACCCTTGAGTCTGAATCATTCTGGTTTTATACTGCTTCTCTGTAATAAGAAAACCAGGATGCAGGCACCAACTGCCCTAATTCACACTCGGACACCTGCATTGGTGCAGGAGAGCCTGCAGTATTGTATTTAGACTAGATTGTTCTCAGACATCCAGGTATTTCCCTTCTGAAGTTACAGTAGTGTTAGCTTGCTTAAAAAAATATTGTTCACCAAAGCACTAAGTTCAGAAAAAAATACTGAAGGGAAAGGAATGAAAACAAATTATTTCTCCAAAGAAGGTATCTACATAGCTAAGCATTATCTATGGGGAGAAAGAAAATCCTAAGTACCAATAGGGCTTGTCAGAGTTACTTCCATGTGCTGGACTTCTTACAAACACTAACCTACAATTTCCTGACATCTTTAATTACATGTTTCTGAGAAGTGTACAGTTTGGCTACAGTGTGTCATATATACAAAATCCTTGCTGACTGAACAAAAGGGCGCACTTAATGCTATTATGACAGGCTGGAAAAAATCCTTACAAAATAAGTCCTCTAAAAAAACCCCGAAGTTAACGTTTTAGTTAAAGTTAACTTTAAGTGAAGAAAGAACTTGGCACAATCTCAGATTCAAACTTAGTTCCCAGTCTTCATTATTACCTCCACCAGAGAGGCCTAAATAATCAGTTAAAAAATAAGGCAAGAACAGGGGAAAACCTTTTGGATGCCAGAGGTCTGCAAAAGATCCGACTGCAATCCTAGAGGAGGGAAAATAACCAAACCAAGTATTTTGACCAGAATTAAGTATTAATGCTTTGGCAGCTTCCAAAAAGAACTATGACTAAATGGTGTTGAAAACCATATATTAGAGAAGGAAAATAGTTTTCAAGTTATTATGCAAACCAGACATTTTCTATGCAAATTCAGGCACTGAACTTGTATAATCTGAATTTTAAAACACAGGTTGATGTCTTGATTGTAAATGGTGTTTGTTTTTTCTTTCTGAATGTCATGTTAAATTACTATGTGCATATGCAAGGTGTGTGGGTGGAAGGGACTGACACAAGAAGGAATTAATTCTTGTAAAAAAAAGTTTCTGTTTTTCTAAGAGCATGGTTGAGAAGAAGAATATTTCCCTTTCAATAAAAATGGAACTAACCACTGTTTGTAAACACATCACTGTGCAAATGAAGAAACATTGCTTCTTAGGTACTGACAATATTTGATTCAGCCCATGCATATCCCAGTCAGCTGGTCTCCCTGGCCTCAGTCCCAACCTTCTCACCTCTCTAAGTGATTATATTCTCTCCATGGGGATAGCAGGGGGCCTCACAAGTCAATATGGGCAATCTTCAGATTGGTCCTCTGAACACATCTCTGCTAATGTAATCCATTATTAGAGTGCAACTTAGATATATTGACCAAAATGTTTGGCCTCTGTAATTCCCATTTGCTTTATCAACCACAGTAGTGCAATGGCTGTTAAAAGCCTTTTATATTTAAAACACTGTTGTAGACCTAGTGCATATTTTCTGTTTACAAATCTGTGATAAAGACAAATAAGAAGTAGATGGAAAATCACAACACACTTCCAAAGACAGCAAACTCTACTGACACATCTATAGTTGCAGCCAGAGCTTTCTCTCATTATTACAAAGTAGCAGTTGGTCTGTATATCTGAAAATTAGCAACACTGAACTTGTGGGCCTCATCAAGCAAGGCAGTAAGTAAGCTCAAAGTATACTGACTTCAGTAGGATGTAGAAGTTCCCCACTGCTGGAATATTTTGACTAATATAGCAGAACCTTTTAGCTTGTACAAGATGGGGCAGCTCTGATGTGTTACTAACTCTTTGCTACTAACTGTTTATACAAGTTCAGCCTTTTTTAATCTAGCGAACATGGAAAGTACTTAAATATGTAAGAAAGCCTATTTCATGCAGCATCTGTATCTTGGAAGATTGTTAGGTGGTTAATTGTACAAAAAAACCAACAGAGCTGTGCTATCAAAAAAAAAAAGATGAACAAGTTTCTCATATTTATGCAACAATCTCTCAAAATACAAATTAATCTCTAGTTTGTATCTCAATTGTCAGACTAAGATGAAGGTATCTCAGCATGAAATCTGTTTGTAAGAGATACAATATTATTGTTTTGTAGGGCACATAATTTAATGAATGCTTTTTCTGGAATAGTTTTTAAGTCTTCATCCCATCAAAATGTGTATTAAAATCTCTTCCTTGTAACACTCATACCATTCTGCAAAAAGATACCAAAATGATATAAGAGAGTATGAGGGACTGTGTTAATATTTGCTGACTTTTTCAGGTTTATTATTTCAATTCCCTTGAGATAATGGCACTTTGGATCAATATGTGCATTTGATCTCAATGATTATTTGTAATTTTGTATTGAAAGTACACAAAAATTTGGTCCTGCTACGTGCCATTTTCTTGCATGCCAAATCTTCCAATAATTGAATTGAGAACATTTGCTGTCCAATAGCGTCTATTAACATTAGTACTCTATATCCAGAAGCTTAACCTAAGTTTTATATGCCTTCCCCCCTGCCCCTTAATCTAAATTGCTCTAAATTTCTTTTTAATATAGCATTATTTTCTGGGGTCACATTATAGGATTCAGAATCAAGAATTTTATTTCTGATTCTATCAATAGTCACCTTGTTCCCAACGAGTTGCTGTTTTCACAGCCTGTGTTTCCAGGCAGAGACTAAAACTGGCTCACATATTCCCATTACAGTTGTCTTGACCGGTCAAGTTTTCTTTCCTCAAGAGGAACACAATGCAGTATTTGCCATAAAGTGCAGTTTCTGCTCAGAGTGCATACAGTAGTGCTCTGGTCAACTTAATTCCTCCAGAATTTAATGCAGCAAACACCCAAGTTGCAGCAGTCTGAAAAGAAGATCTGCAGGAACTGCAGCCCAGCTGTGACCCACAGACAGCTTGAACGCATCGCTACCCCGAGAAACAATGTGGAAGCTGATGGTCCTAGAGGAGAGCTGAGCCCCATTCGTAGCAGAATGAACCGTGGATCGCCCTCTATTGTTCGGATTAGTCAGCTCTTATGCAGGACTTGGAAGAGGCTTAAGGCTACAATAAATACTTCAGTATCTCACGTTTAAAGGCAAGAAGAAACCTTTACTGATGCACAAAAGGGCGAAACAGCTAAATGGACAGGTAGTTATAAATTATTACCTCAATTAAAAACAGATATTTTACAGAGATGGTTCTCTGATATTTTTTCAGATAAATGGTTTTCATGGGCAAACCACAGTTTGGTTTCCATGGGGGAAATTGTTTGGTTTTCGGTGGGGAAATTTCATCCTATCAGAAACCCAATAACTTCTCCAGTTTCTATTTGCAGTAACATCCACACATACACAGTAATACATTTTGCTTAGAATCCACTGGTTGAAGCCCAAAAATGGTCATACAGAAACTAGGAGCCTTCTTTTGACTAATGATAGAAGCAGGAGTTTGAAAGTTATTCAAGATCCATCCAATTACTAACACAGATCCATATAATTGTTAGCACAAATTAATTGGTAAAGAGTGCTACCTCCTTGATATAAGAACCACAATAATATTAATGGAACACAACCAAGCTTTGAACATCTCAGTCATTTGCACTACAATCTTTTCTAAGAGGTATTTTAGTATACCATTTATAAACACAATTTTTGTTTAAAATTTGACTGAATTTCATAAAGGACAAATGTTTAAAATAAATATAAAAATGAAACAAAATTTTCATTTAGGATAAAAACTTTCTGTTAAACTTTTCCCCTCTAATGATATTTCATTTGGCTTGATCTTCTTCCTTCCCCAGTTTTTTTCTTTGATCAGTAAACCAATGCTGGTTAAACATACATAAAAATCAGGGTCAGAAAGGCAGACTTGCCAAATTCAAAATGTACACTAAATATTTCCTTCCCAAAAATTTGTGTTCAGTTTTACAGATAAGTCAAGGCTGAAAACTATATTAGGTATGTAAAGGGAATGTATATTGTCTTAAATAATTTTGAAGTTACAATTACTATTCTGCCATTCAAAATTAAAAAGAAAGTGAATTGCTAAAAATATAAGCTGTCACAAACCCATTCATTTCCTTTTTTGAAGCTTTTCTTACTTGCATGAAAACAGTCTGCCTAACAGGCATCAGCTTCAATAAAGAGAAACGCTGTTTTATTAATGGCCACTGCAAAAGATTAATTTGACTCACATTGCATCCTATCGATATTTACTGCTGTTTCTACAAGCACTGCAAGAAAATTAACATTGGCTTTGAGTTTTGTTACCAGTTCCCAAGTTTCAACCAAAGTCTACTTACCTGCATCTTCAATAAGCCAAAACATTTTAGGATAACATCTGACTTTTGCTTTGACATGATTGTCCATCCAGATTGAAAAAGTAGGAAATCAAAAGGATTAAAACCATGAGACTCCCTCTTCAGTGACACTGCAAACATGCACATAAGTGAGAGATGTGCATGAAAACTCTCATAATGCCATATCACATTGCTCTCTGATCTGCATTTCTGGGACATTTGAGTAGAAGCACACCAATCAATACCAGCTACATTAAGAGCAGAAGTGTATTTTGAGGAGTTAAAAAAAATAAAAATCCCTGTGATAGAATAAAAACATGAAAGAAAAAATATTAATTCAACTGAGAAGTGAAGATAGTAGGTCACATTTTAATTAACAATGTTTAAAATTCAGGCTTCCAAGAACTATGTCTAATTCTTCCTGGGTTCAACGACACTATTGAATCCATTTTCTTTTTTGAAAACTGCAGGATGTGAGTGCACTTTTTGAGTATCACACCTGTCTCATTTCTGTATGCAGAAGGGATAGAACAAATCCCCGCTAAGAAATTCTGCAATTCAAGGTTAAGCTCGGATGCTCTCATATAGGGGTATTTTTACCTGTCTTCTATCTTGCCCCTCCTCTTCCTTTCTTCTTTGCTTTAGATCACAGTCAGTTTTAAATCTATGATTAAACTTTCATGAGTGGGTGATTTCTATGACGTTAAAACTATGGGGTTTTAAAACTTCAGTTTTCAAATGTAAGAACATTAAAGTATTTGTGGATTTTTTACTCTGGGACATCACAGGAGTATATAATGCTCATTATGAGTTGCTCCACATTTTAAAAGTAATAATCAGATTTGAGCTAAAGCTGCAATGGTAAAAACACCATCAGAGGACAAACCACTAATGTGTCACTCAGAAGTTTCTGCCCACATACTCAGCTCAATGATTTTGAGATTAGAATTAGGAAAGTACTGTAAGGAGATGATTATGTGGTATGTGGTATAATTCTAAAAAATTATTGACACCTCTAATTAATTAATTAGAGGCACCATAATTTTTGCATTAGAATATCTAGATATTCTTTCATAAATTATTTTATGTAAATGAAACAATAATATGAGAACACAATCCATTTAAATCAATGTCAATGATATTACATTTAGACAAAAAGAAATAGCAGGAATGTGATGCTAAAATCAGAAGTGAATCTAGACAACGGTTGTAAATGCTGCTTGGGATTTAAACTGAATTTAAAAGTTCATACAGGGCAGTGAGACTTCACAGGATTTGGGAAACTTTTCTCCTGAAGAAATCACAGCAGAAGTAACAGAAAGGAAAGATATACCCCTTTCATCAGAAACTGCCCAACAAAAAAAAATACTAGTAACTGAAACAGTGCATACTGAGGCAGCAGGAAGCATTAAATTGCTGTACATGTTGGGTTAACTACTACCATTGCACTAGTAGTATCTGAACGCTTCCCATACAAGAGTTTGCTACTTTTATATCTGAAGCAAAAGTAAAAAAAGGTGCTAGGGATGCAAAGAAACTTTCAGAAGATATTAACAAACTGAAGAGAGAAAATTTGCTTCCCATCAGGAAAGACAGAAGAAAATACTTAAGCACAGTTCTTTCTGTTCACATCAATGAACTTGAAGTATACGCTTAAAGTCTTAATTTTGTTAGGGATCAAAGTGCTTGTTCATTTATTCATCCTGCTTCTGCTCCAGAAGATTCTGGTCAAAGTCACAGACTATGACTTTGTGTCTACGCACAGTTCTAAGTATGAGAAATAAAACCCTCTAAACAGAAATAACATTGACAGCTATAAGAGACATGGAGCAAGCATGAAAGCTCAGCAAGCTGATACCTATCTTCTCAGAAAGTTCATGCAGTAGCTAGACTTGCACACGGTGACCAAAAAAATATGTGAAATTAATAGGACCAATATTTTCTCCGACTGGAGAACAGTGTGAACCATTCAGCACAAGTTAATAAGGCTGGTATGTAAGCCCCTAGGTACATTGAAGACATGATGACCCCACTTTACTCCCAAAAGTACAAAACTTTTGAGTTTAGAAACATTCCTAGAACTTTCTTTATAACTTCTTATTGAGACTTGCTAACAGCTCCTCTGTGCTTGATCACATCTCCAGGCCAGAAAGAAATAAGTATCTTACTATCCTTTCCTTCAGACAAAACTTTCGCTTTCCATTTTGTAGGCTGTGAAACACCACCTATGCAGTTACAGGAGCTGGAAAAGTGTCTTTTGCTGTGACCTCCCACCACGGTTTGTCTACACCAAGGAATATCATGCTGAAACTCCCAATAACAGGACTAGGAGCCCCAAAGACCCTTAAATACATAAACTAATACCAACTATACTACAGAAATCATGCTGTAAAATGACAGAACTAGGAAAAAAAATGTGTCTGCTTTTTTCCTGACAGGTTTCAAGTTGTTTATTTGCCGATGCACTGAAGTTGTCCAAATAAAACAGCAAAATAATCTACATAAATCATCCCAGGTGCTACGCATAAACAACACTTACTACAAGGAATTAGTTAAAAACAACAAACCCAAACAAATCCAAAACAATAAAGAGATGAAACAAGAACGTATTTTTTTTCCTGTTGGTATATAATCTTACTTCCATATCTAACTCTTCAACAAAGATTATATCAGATATATTTTTGCTTTGTATGTTGTGTAATCAAACTGGTTTAGACATCTCCAAAAATGAACATGTTGCTATTACTATAAAGTCATATAAAAGTAGGTGAGCAGCTGTAGCCTAATAAACACACAACTGAACAAAGAAAACTGCTGACAAGCTGCAGTCTAGTTTTAATGTAAATTCTCATGTGTTCATACCATATTTTAATTGTACACAACAATAAATAAGCTTCTGTCACTAGCAGGTTCTCATAAATGGACTAATGCTAATTATCCCTCTATTTTCAATCACATAGTTTTAATGAAAAGACTAATGCCAGGAAAATGACACAAAAATAATGAGCTTTGCAAGCTATTTGAGTGGCAGAAAATATTATACCCTTCTTGATTTGATTTTTCTATTTTTACATTAAAGCCATGACAAGTCTCTCATAAAGCTCCTCAGTATTTCAAACATTATATCTAGCAATATATTAATTATGGAAGAAATATATAACCTATTTCCCTGAATTTTTCTTCAGGTTTGTTGTAGTGGTGAACTGAAAGCCAAAATATGCAACTCCAGCACCAACACTGAATTTAAGGGCTCGTCTTTCTTACATCTGGAAATATATAATTAGGTATGGACAAGTTTCCCTTCTGTTCTGCTCTGATTGGCTATAGCCCATGTGTTTGTATCCCACATGACATTAGAAGGACACCGCTAAATATTGTGTTATTGAGACTTTTGGATCAGGGCTCAAGTAACTTGCTATTGTCACTATTAATGTGATTGTGGATAAAAAACATCCCTAGAACACCTCATCCAAGGATGACACTATAATTCATGGTGGCTTTGATGCCCCTTCTCATTCCCTAGAGTGGTTCTGAAAACACACAGCTTCCCTAAGTGCATTCCCCACTTTGGATATTATAACACAAAAGTCCAGCTCTGATCCATTTTCTTTGCAGCACAGTGGGAGATATATCCCTGTCCACCAGAGGGGAGAAAAGAAAGTTAAATGAGAAGTGCCACAACCCCCAACCTCTTTTCTTCCTCTCTTCTGGAACAGAAAGGCTGCAAGCTGAACCCCGGTAGGCTGGGTGGGGAGCTGGATCAAAGCGGCACTACAGAGGGGACAGGCTGTACAGAGCAGGACATGAGATTCTTATCACACTAAAATCATTATATTCAGTAGTCTCAAAATCTAATGTGTTTCGTATTGTTTGGGAATTACATTCACACCTGCAGTGCTGCCAAGATATTAAAAGGGTGTTCATCACTCCTTTACATTTCTCACCTCTACCCATTTCAAGACATCATTATTTTTCTTTCTCACATACAGGTGTTAAGCAGTATTCAGTGCTGCTCCTTTCACATTCCAATCCACATCCTGCCACTGTTCTCTGTACCTGGCCTTACTCCCAGATGTTCCAGGGTCACTAAATCACTGTCAGAGTGATTACATTTGTATTCCACTTTCTCATCCAAGTTCAAGTAGAAGTATCATCATTATTTAAATTCTTGAAATATTCAAGAAGGAATTAGGCAAAAGCTAAATAGAACAATCTTGGCACATTGATGTTTGGCTGCTTTTATTTTCTAGTAGGGATAGACAAATCTGGTTCACCTTATTTCAAAGCCATTTGAACTTCAAGGGTCAAAAGCTTGATTACATCATTACTGCGTTCATCTCCAATTTAAAACAATTTGTTTAAAGGGGAGTGAGGTAAAAGACAGCTAAAAGCTTCACAACCCAAAAGCCAACTGATTCTAGTTTTGTTTTTAGGAAGACTATCAGGCTTCCCACATAACTTAGTCTCATATCACAGCATCCTACTTCATTATATTTTGTTTTCTTGAAATGTACAACTGAGGGAACTTTAATGTAATTAAAATTGTTAAACAAAATACTTCATATCCTATGGAATTTCTGGTTCCTCAACAATTCTTTGGTCTCTTCTTTTGGTCTTTCTCTTTTAGAAGAGAAATAAAGGACTCGGACTTAAAATACCTAATGATTTGGGCAGCCAAATCAGAGAGATTTTTGTAGGTCTGCCATTCATGAGTAAATAATTAGTACTTCCAGGAAATTAAATTTCCTTAGGAATCTCAGTAACTAAATTTGGAAAATTAAGCTATTTTAAATCCTTGCAATTTTAAAAAGTTTTAGCCATTATGTAGATGGAAATACTAAAAAAACCAGGATAAATTATAATTCAATGAGAAAATTTAAAACTATTACAGAAGAGTATATAAGCCTAATAGGTGTACACACACAAGCCTGTAACAGTCTGCTAATGCAATTATGCGGTCTTGAGATCATAAATAGCTATGTAAAACTGAAGTATGAAGCTGCAAGAGGGAAAATAAGATTTTGTTGAAATCTGCAGTGGTTGAAATGAAGGATGAAAGAAGGCATTTTAACATTTTTGGTTCTCCAATCTTCAACACCCATTGCTTTCAGCTTCATCTAAAAAAAAGAAGCCATTTTCAAGAAAAAACCCCACTAGCATCTGGAACTGAGGAACGGAGTAAAGAATCAAAAACATATAACTAGAGGTGGAAATGTAGAATAAGACATGACAAGAAAAAGACCCTATCAAATATAATGGTGATACAGAGACTAGAAGAGACTATAAAATCAATCATAATTAAATAACATCACTTTCAAAATGTAATATGTATTTCATCTTGGAACTACAATTACGTGAATAAATAGCATGAGCATTTCTCTGATGCTCATCAGAGCTCTTCAGTGGAGCAACAGTCCACTCCAGCAATCCTAAGGGCATATTATTCAGGTCTTTCAATGACACCTATAATTTCTTTTTCAGCAATACGAATTTTCCTTACCAAACTAAAAGAAATGTTGCTGTATTAGCAGAGTTAAGGTCTCACATAACTGACTGATATGTGTTGCACAAACTACTCCTAGCTGTCTTAGAGTAATGGATGTTGAAAATAAATATTGTGTGCCATTTTGTGAACACACCCCCATTTATGTTGCAAATACTAAACTGTACTAATGGCTGAAAATTACAAGAGGGTCCTGATCTTTATAAACCACAATTCTTTTTATGCTTTATGCACACCTACTGTTTTATCAAATGTGCTAAAAATTAATATACCAGTATTTAAATACTGGTAGTACCTTGGAGAAAAGTAGCAGTATGAGGATGTATTAATATATTCAATTCTGTGGGAATTATTTGATTGTAAAAGATTAATTTTACATCAATTCTAACTCTAACCTGCTTTGTGCAGACAACTATCTAATGAAAATAAGTGACATATAGCGACTCAATAATGACTCTTATTTAAAATTTTACAGCTGACAAATGCTGCTTTACTAGTAAGCTCTGAAGAGCTTTTCTGCTCCAGCACTCAGGACAAGCAGCACTGTGCCCAAACTCCCTTGAGAAATTCTGTCTTTATATCTCCCCAAGCCCATTGCAGGGAAAACTGCCCAGAGGACACACAGAGAGCCCTGTGCTGGCACTTCCCTAGAAACACTGGCCTCTGGCATGAAAAACCACAAAGGAAGCACTCAGAATGAGTAAAGGGTAGGCTACCTTGACTCTTTCTTCTATTTTTAAGTTATTAAATGGGACAATAGTAAATTTCAGTTAAAAGTAATATTTTTTTGTTGAAATTATTATTCTGGTAGATTCCACCATTTGGCATACCTATCTCACATCACATGTACATTGCAGATTTTTATATGTGCATTTTGTTTAGCACAGGCGGGGCAGGTTTTCCTTTAAGTCACCTTTTTCTGATGTGATTCTAATATACAGTAAGTCTATACATTATAATTTCCAAGGATTTACAGCATAAAAACCATATTTTCATCCACAAGGTAAAATACTATGCACTACGGAACATACCATTTTGACTGTTCAATGTATACTGGGTTTATGCTCTACAGAAGTTTTCTTGCAATTAATTACCCCAATATAATTCCTTAAAAATTATTTTAGATCATTGGTGCTATTGGATGATATGAAATGACATGCATCTGTTGATTCATTTTTAATGAACACTACATGTTTCTGGAAGAAGTACTCTTTTAATGATATTAAAGAATTTAGGTAATCATAAGATTTTAATGAGACTAAGAATTGTGTGTCACCAACACTCTTAAAATGCCCCTGAATGGTCTAAAAAAGCAAGCTGTATAACAGAGTAGAGCTGGAATACAAATAGTGAGATATTCTTATGCTGCATCATATGAGCTCATCAACTAGGCACTACATCCCAGAGAAAACATCTGCTATGTGAAATTTAGGACAGTAATTCACAGCCTATAGAACACTGCATCACCATAAATTACGTTTGTTATAAATTTATAATGATGTTCATATAAAAACATTACATTTTAATAGTATAAAGAAATGACAACACTGGGCACTTTATAAATGTTTAACTAGTAGACTGTTCATAATTTAAAATGTTGATGTTACATCACTGAAGATGCTGGGTTGAAACACTTTGAACTCAGAGAGGAGGGTTAGTTACTTTAGAAATCTACTGAAAACCTAACCTCAATGCACACAAATGCTATTTTAAAATAGAACCTTGTTTCAAAACACTCACACAGACCACAGTCATCTGAAACTGTGCAGCACCATGTCCACAAAGCATAGATACGATTATCATTGCCAGGAATTAGCCTGTGAGCACGGGCCCTCTCTTGGGGAACCTTAGGAGTAGGTACTTGTTGTTATCAAATGCATTAACCAACTGTTAGATGCATGAGATATCCAGGAAAAAAATTCAGTATTTTGCTTTCTTCCACTTTCCTTATATTTTGACTGATGTTGCTAAAGTAATTTTCATATTAATCTCTCCAACAATCTCTAACTTCTTTAACAGTGCCTTTCTTTTGCTCTAAATGGTCATATTGCTTGGTCTCACTGCCACGACCAGCATACTTTTGTTGTACTTCTGTATTTTTATTCACAATTTCCATCAGATTCCCTGTCAGATCTTTTGTCTCCTTTGCCTAATTTACGTGCTTCAGAGTCCCCTATCTTCACAGCCTGATGGCAAAGGACTGTCTTCTTCTACAATAAAAGCACTCCAACTATATTCCCTGTTTATCTGCATCTACACACTGATTTTAAAATCAAGCTCTGTACGACCTGCAAATTTCTTGATGGCAAGATTTTTGAAAACACCAGCTTTTCAGCAATGCTCCAGCCTTTTAAGATGAAAAGGGCAAGAATACAGACAAAGTGAAACACAACTAGTATTTGTTGGATGCCTTGTTAAAGTGCATAAGTTGAAATGTATTTTAAAAATCAAAATTTTTTTTTCAATAGTTTTAATGTTTCAATAGAAAGAAACATTGGCAGGGAATATAAGGGAGCAATGAGAATTAACAAAGAGGCTATATCAGGACCTTTTACTCTGATTGTCCTCTACTAGGCGATTTAGCAGTCAAAGGAATGAGCACTCCTTTTCAGTAGGGAATCTAATTCCTACATTAGATTTCAGCCTGGTACATCGTAGTTCAAATTTTCCTGACACAATGAAATGCAACAGACTATTTCACCTTTAGTAAACTTGTCAGCAAGAAGATTGAGCAAGAGAATAGATGTAATGAAAAAGGGAGGTGCTGTTGAAGGGTTTGCAATATAAGTTTGCAAGAAGTAACAGTAAACCATTTTACATGTAACTGTATCTCATCTCCAACATTGGCAACCAAAATCTTTAAAAGCTCTTTTAGTTTCCGGTAACAGCTTCACATGAAGACTAAGGATTTTAAAATACTCCTCTGACCATAAGAATTCAAATTTTTAATAAAGTGAAATTTTTTTTAAACTAGTAATCAACTAGTCAAACATTCATATCTGCTTGCATTGAACTGATCATTGCCCAATGATCTGCTTCACCCAGAATGGTAATTCTGAGTCAAATTATTTCCTGTTAGGGAGAGTCACTTTCCAGCCATTCCTGGATCCTATTTTGAATACAGGAAACAAGCTGGATTGTTCTCTGGAGCAAGAAATTATTTTTTACTATGCTTGGATTGAGCTAATCACAATGAGGTTCCAGTCTACAGACGAATAAAATTCAGTTATAATAACAATGAAAGCAGCACCTAGAGCTCATATGCTCCCATTAATGCTACAGAACATGGAAGTATGTGCAACTCGGTATTAAAATTCAAGCTGAGAGAAGATTTTTAATGATTCAGTCTTATTTGATTGGTGTTGATAGATTCTCTTAAGCAAAATGTTATCTGAGGACTATGATTTTAGCACAGGTTCCATGAAGCCTAGTATTTTTGATACAACAGGCCTTGAGACTCCAATAATCAGCAGAAAAAAAAAATCTCTCACCTTAGATCCAATTAAAATAAAATTTTGTTTCTCACAGTTGCTAAAAATTTCTTGACACTTTTAAGAGAAGTTAAGACATACAAAAAAGAAAAGACACTGTGTTTGCAGTTACAGATACAGGGATATAAACCATATCACATAAAGTGAATTAGTAGCCCTACCATTCACCACCCCAGCTTTCTCAGCCACAGAAGTGATATTATTCTGTATCTCATTTGATGCAGTAAATGTAGTCAGAGATGTACTAAATTCACACAGCAGAACAGGACTCTGATGTAGGCAGAAACAAGCAATCTCATAACCCTGGACAATCTTATCAAGATTTAAATATTTGCTTTTTCTATGACAAAAAATAAGCAGAGCATTCCTGTACCATCCAGTGCTTTGGGTCAAAAAATAGCAACATTTTCTCCAATCTGGTATCAGCTACAGAGCTTCTGGACAGGATCCAAAGTGACAAGATGGAGGAAGATAGGAATTCCAGGGACTGCATCAGTCACTGAAACTTACTCATGGATACTCATTTTGTTTTCTTTCATCAAACAGAAAGATAAACACTGGAATAAACCCCATCAGTATATAACATTAGAATACTGTGCTCAAGAAATCTTGCCAATGCATCTATCTATATTGTAATCAAAAAGGTACATTAAAAGGAAGGCCAATCAGAAATGGAAAAGGCCTATTAAAATTCTATCAGTGCTCTAACCAAGTGTGTAAATCTAAATACCAAACTATTCTTCCCTCTCCTCCGGAAGAAAGCATAGAATGCAAATGTCAAAAAAAGACTAAGTCAAGGACACTGCTAACATATTGTCCTACTACTCAGCATCCTGAAAACACTCCATGAGTTTCTCAAAGTATAAGTGAGACTGATTTTAGTCCATCACAAACTCCATAAGCCAGGCACCTAGATGAAACATGCACATGCCCCTAAGGTGAAACAGTATCTAATAATTTCAGATTAAAAATGAAAATTCTTAACAGACTTATAGTGAAAAACTGTGTCTGGGATTTCAATGCTCAGAATCTAGTTAGGCCAGGTAAAACTCACCATGTATAGTACTATAAAGAATGCCATAAGATCTCAAATGTAAATCAACTTCAGCATCCCTCTCACATCTGGATATCCTAAGTATTACTAGACATACAAGTAACATTTTAACACAGTACTTTAAAAAGTGTTTTTTGAAAAGCTATGTTACCCTTAATTGTAAGTATATAATTACAGATGAAATAATCTTAGGACCTGGTATTGCTTGTAGAATGTGTGATAACAAACTGGAATATTAAGTTTTGATTATACAAAAATCACACTGTTTAATTGTTTTTCTTCCCAGCTACTGAAAACGCTTTACTAAGCTTAAAAAAATCTTCTATCAGGTTTTAATGGTGCAAGTACAATATTTCATTTCCATGAGCATTTGGTAGAGCCCATATGATATTACAAATTGAACAAAAAGTTCAAAGGTCCAGTAAGACTTACACAACAAAAAAACCCCCAAATTACTCAGATAAATTAATCAATATTGGCTCAATTTTCATTCCAGTAAACAATGAAGTGCTGGAAAGGGGCTGGGCCACAAAAGAACTATGCCCATCAAACAATGAATTTCTTTAAATTACACTAGTTGTACTAGTTCTATTTAAATAATTGTTTATTTGTTGTTTAAATTGTTATAGAGTAGTTGTGATTAGCTGCATTCATCTTCTGAGTAATTTAAACTAAATTTTCTTAAACCTTTGCTGTAAAATTGAAAATACTGCTTCCTGAGCAATGGCAATGGCCTGATGCAGCAATCCAACTCACAAACACCCATTCCTTGGGAGCACTGTAACATTTTTTATTTAAAAAGTGTCATTAGATTGTATTTCATTCAAACCATAGGCAAAACTCAAAAAGCTTAGAAATACTTAGAAACTTACTTTGCAGCTAAGTGAAAACCCAGCAGAGGAGAAGGAGGTGAGAACAGCCTCCCTTGCTCCTGGAGACAGGGCGATTTCACCAACCCACCTGCTGCCCCTGTGTCAGGGTATGGCAGGGCCTGAAAGCGCTAGGGCAGAAGGCTGCCAAGTCACAGTAGGAGCTGGAGGCTGCCCCATCTCTCATCTCTGGAGATCCTCTCCAATTTCATTATCCTGCCTCAGTGTGCAAACAAAAGGAGTTGCCCCACAGAGCAGGAAGGGTGAAAGTGCATTTTCCTTCCCATGTATTTGTTTCAAAGGATTTTGAGCAATGTTTCCTGTTATGATCTGCATAATGTATCCTAATGCTGATTAGCTTCTTCCTATTTGGGAGGATCTAAGTTGTTTGTCATCTAATGAAATGCTCCCTTTTAACATTTGTACAAAGGTAATGTCTTAAGGATGTTATTCTTGTAGACGAAAGCCAGTAAAATATGGTCTATAAAGAAGGGATGCAGGCTTGGTAACAACTTGAAAATAAAGAGATTAACACCAATGAAGGACAGAAATTGTTCCTGTAAGAGTCACCTGAATTTTATTTCAGGAAAATTTGATTGTTTATAGTGAGTATAGCTATACATGTCAGCAACCCACATGTGACTTAGACACAGTCTAACAAACATAGCTGTCATAAAATTATTCCTTAGAGCAATCGAATATTATGGATTATCTTAGCAACTAATGAAATTAACTACAGGCCACTTAAAAGATTCAGATCAGGAGTAAGATGCATAAAAAGCTTTCTCCAGCTAATTTGAGATTGTTTGAGTGCTGTGCTCCCTCGCAGGAGATACGCCAACAGGTTCCCACAGCCTTTTAAGACCATGGGAAAATAGACACCTCTGGGAATTGCTGCACAAGCATCTCCTTCCAGCACTCAGTCCTTGGAGCTGAAGCTGCAAAAGGGATGCTATCTGGGAAACTCTTGGGATTTTGTTTCACCTTCTCTGAGGGAAGCTCCCTATAGATGTACTTGTGGGAATCTACTGAGGAGCAAACCTCCAGCAAGGAGTTCACCTTACCAAGGGATTGCAGAACTGCTACCCTAAATCAAACATTTGTGTACTTGGATTCTGCATCTCTCCAAGCTCTAAATGTCTTCATAATGCATGATCAGGGATTAATATAACAAGGATCTAATCTGGGACCTATTGCAGTCAAAATATACACACATATTTTTATATACAAACACTGAGCTGTCTACTCAAGAGAAGCAAAAGCAGATCTTTGTATAAAACTGAGGATGATACCATTGCTGATCTACATGACTGAAACACTCAAGGACCCCATGATTTGAATGACATCTTAGACATAGCGATCAGTGGTTCCCCAGGCTTTGGTACATTTGAAACAGTGTAGTAAATTTGCCTGCAGGTACATAGTGACGCTGTTGCTGTGGCTCAAATTGGCAGGGAAACCAAATTAGAGTTCAATAGACCTACAATGAAATTAATGAATGTTATGGAATTTTGCCACAGTTCACGTATTACCATTCTAGCCTTAATCTCTTTACTACACAGCCTAAAACGATTTGAGAAATCCTTATACATAGCCCTATGGGGTATATGACATGCAGATGACATCCTAAATGTCTTAGTTGTTCACAAAAAAAAGTTGAACAACTTTTTCACAGTTATGATACACAAATTAATGAAAAATGAGATTCTAGAAAGCTAATCAGGAGAAAAAGGTGTGATTTAGGTAGAACTCAATATCCTTTCTGACTAGTATATGAAGGAAAAGTCAAGGAACAGAAGTTCCCTCTTCACAGTGAGCGCAGAAAGCCTAATATTTACTCACTTTTCTCAGAGGAATTTTTCCTTATTACTACATGGAAGTAAAAAAGAGTGTTCTCTTGTTCTGAAAGCTGAAATAATTTATTTGTGACTACTGAGCTATAGTTCCACAGCGATTATGTGTCCAGTAGAAAGATATTGGCTAGTTCTATAAAAAATGCCTTTACATTACATACTAGATGATAAATTGGGATGGCAAGGAGACTTTTTTCCTCTGGGGGAAAAAAAGAGATTAACAACTTCTCAGAAAAGCAGGCAAAACCTCAACTACTTGCTTCCCAAATGAAAATTTCTTCTGCTTCACAAAAAAAGTATTTTGATCTAGATCTAATTTACTGGACTCATTTAATAAGATGCACTATATCTTCACAGAAGAGATGGAATAATGAGATAGTGATTTCCATGACAAGCGGCAGGAAAGGTTTCCAGAACTAAAAAAGCGAGAGATCACTCCTCTGATGTCATCAATCAGTTACAAAAATGCTTCTAAAAAGATGAAGTACATCTGAATAGCAGCATTGTCTAACCCAAGATGAAGCAACCAGAACAAGAGAGTTAGAGCAAGGGCTGAAGGTAAAAAACCTCCAAACCCTGTTCCTTGATTCAGTAATTTTATTCAGGTTCTGTTCATTATATCATTGCCAGTGAGAGAACATTCTTGTAAAAAAACTGCTTAACCTGTGCTTGACAGAACCCAAAGCTTTAAAAGCTAAGAGGTAATTATAAAGAAAACCAAAACAAGACAGTCACTGGTGCCTCTTTAAAGCCTTTAGATGATTTTTACTTACACAGTTACAAAAGTTAGCTCAAAGCATATTTTCTCTCCTAATGATTCCTTTTTACAACAAAATAAAGCTTATAAAAAGGGATGCTCATAGTGATTTCAGTATTAAGTCTGTAAAAAGTCTGGCCTGTATCTTTATTTGTCTTTAAGAAATGAATGCAACAGAATTGTAGGCAAATAATTAGTGAAGAAAGTGCTGCAAGAAGTTTATACTGCCCTGCAGTCAAATCTGACAATCATCATCAAAAAACCTGAACAAAACAAAACAACAAATTCAAATCTCCATCTTTTTTCAAAAAACCTCCCACCCACTGGAGATAAATCCCAGTGGTTTAATTATTAAGTTATAACTACATATAGATATCAGATTCCATTTCATCAAGGTAAGGTCATCTCGTACATCAACAAAGTCTCTGATTTGCCTTAAACTGAAGACTCTGAAATTGAGGTATCTGCCTCCATTGGCTCACTGCAGTCACGTAAAACACTATGATAAAGGTAAAGGAGTCACACTGCTATGCCTTTCCTTATTTCCAGCAATACATGCTATAAAGGCATCTGTAGCATAACCACATGGAGTTCCTTTTGTACATTCCTGTCTTACATAAGCAATACCTCTGCCTGTACCAGCAAATCAATGTAACCACCAACTGAAAAGTTGCTCTGTATAAGCACTGATTGGCAACAATGAAAACTGGTCCACTTACTGATCCCTCTATTAAAATATTGCTCAGCTATTCAAAATGAAAAACACAGCTCTAAGTTTCAAAATTCAGCTGATGTGGGCTGAATCCTTCTTAAATAGACATGATTATATTTCAATGTCTTTTGTGATTACAACAATTTTGACAAGATAATAATCCTCCCTGAGCAGGACTTTTTAAGGTTTAGAGAAATAACATATGATTTATTAAATAATCTGTCAAATTATCTATGAACCCTGCATTCAAAAGAATAATCGCAGAAAACCTATGCCTGATGTTATAAAGAACAAGTACCAGGTATACAAAGGAGAATACTGGAACTTAAAGTACAGGAACTTGCAAGGTTCAAAAGGTGACAGCATATCTTTGTTCTCTTAAAATAGTCAATAGAAATTTCCGTGTTAAGTATTCTGCACACTAGGTCAACTTTTGAACCCTAGGCTTCAAAGTGGAGAGAAATAAACAAGTCTGTAACTATGCTAAAATGAAATAATCAAGATATGTATATTGCAGCCTCATTTCTCTTTCTTTCCCTCACACTTCATTGTCTCTTTATTCCTATTTCTTTTGCAGCAAAGCAAAAGCCAGTTCTACACATCACAACAATTATTCAGAAAGAGAAGCAGAGGTACAAGCTAAAATCAATAGGAAGTATCTTTAGAATTTTAAATATCACATCAACTTTAATTTTATATATTCATGCTTCTTTTAGGGCAAGATAGGGCTGGGCAAATCAGGGACGAAGGGTATGGTGTTTGCTTTCCTGTGATGTAAGTCCAGTAGGCAGGAGAAAGAGGACAAGACCTCTGAAAACTTTGCGAGGGAGTTGCTTCCTTTTAATTCCTGCTGTCATGGATTATGGTCTTACTTCAATTTTGCAAGTGCAGTGCTGACTACTAGAGTATCTCCTGACACTTACACAGGGGCATTTACCATCTCAACTGAAAGCTCCTGCTTTTGGAGAGTAAAGGATGAAGTACTCAAACAATGCAAGGTTGTTGACAATGTAGGCAAAGCTTCTAATTAAGACACTTCAAGATAAAAGCCCATAGCATTACCTGAGAGAATGCTACAGATACCGAAAGATTTCCTCCTAAGCTGCTGGCATTCTGCTGTGTTGGAGCACGACAGAAGTGAACCTCCTGCATGTCAATAACATCACCAGAATAAGACCCTGCACGATTCCCACTGCTTGGCTCTCTACATCACAGCCACTCCAGCACAAGTGCTCCCTATAGCTTGGTGAGAATGAGGACTCAAGAGCCCATGCACAAACCCATTCCAAGTATAAAATAGCCTTTTATTCACTGTGAAATAAACCACTGTGTGTCTGAACAGATATTTAATGCTACAAGGTTAGTTCTCCCAGAAGGCATTCAGAAAATGGTTTCAATACTTTACAGAGCTGAATTACTAAAAAAATATAAAAATAGCATGAGTTATCTGAATAGCCGAATGGTAACTGAAATAGGAGAATGCCTACAAATCATTTTTGTAAGAGGTTTCAAGTGTAGAAAGCTATCTTCTCCAGAAAAGAGAAATCTAAAAACATGATATTCAACTGAGGATATTTTGTTTTTAAAATCAGTCTAAAATATTTTTTCCTTTAAGAGGGAAAAAATTAGCCAACAAAAATTAAAAAATTATATAAAGGAAACATGCAGACTAGGAAAAGGTTACATGTCAACTCACCAGTCTCTTCACAATTTTCAACAAAAGCTTAAGTTCTTGTCTATCTTTTTTGGACTTCAGTACTTCAGCAAAGCTGTCCATGTTTTCTGGAGACATACTCTCCTGATTGCTCCCTCCATACAGCTGAACCAGCAATAATAAGCACTGTGAGGCACTCACAAATATTTCAGTATCTTCACTGGGAAGCTAAAAATGAATGAAAAATGAACAAACAAAAATCAAATTCCAGTTTCAGAAAAATTGCATATCACTGCACATTTGGAAGAGTATTAACATTCACATTGTGCCAGGAAAGAATAATTTCTAGTTGATGGACTCAAAATTCCACTAAACCAAGCTTAACAAAGAGATGAAAGTATAATTAAAATATATCTACTCTTAAGCAGCAGTATAATTCTGTTGATTCTGTTAAGTAGTCTATCTAGAACATCATAACAGCACCAGAAATGTTGCTCCCAACTATGTTATTTTATTCTACTTTAAACAGAAGCAGTAATAGGAGAAAGGATCATTATAGCCATGAAGTCTAATCTTCTACATCATGCACACCATAAAAATTTCATTTCATTATTTCTAAATCAAGTGTCTTGAGGTAGAGCACGGGTTATCTAGCTTTTTAATGGATTTTAAGTAGCCACATTAGGAGGCACATTTTGAAGATTTTAAATATTCCTGAATTCCAACTTTTCTGCACTCCTTTGAAAATCAGACACTGCAGCAGGCCCTAGCAATAGGATGGAAAATTCTTTCCTGGGAAGCAAAATTACAAAAGAGATTTAGGGACATTACTAGTGATCACCTTTAAATGAGCTTCTGATAATGACACCACTATCAAAGTGATTTATACATTTCCTGAAAGTACAATCTGGAAATAACAAGTAGAGATATTATATTATGCCTGTATTTGGCACTTACAATGACATTTTGGAATGACAACAGGAATGCAATGCCTAGTTTCAGCACAGAGAGTTCATGAATGATAGTGAAAAAAATCATAGAGGTTTCTTGGGAACAGGCAAGAAAGAGGATGAGAGATTGGAAAATGTAATAGCCAAGGACTGAACGAATTCAGTGTCTATAGCATATCAGAGGGAGGGTTAAAGAGGACTTGATCATATCCTCTCAATCATATGTGGGAAAAAGCAGACTGAGAACAGGTTAATTTCTTTACGTGAAAAAGGACTGGTAAGAGATGATAGCTCAAAACTTTAGACAAAGCAATTCAGATTAGAAGAAAGATAATACTTTGATTTACTTTTTTTTTTCTTTCTCTCTTTAATAAGAGTGATTCACTGCTGAAACAACTTTCTTAAAACTCAGATTCTCCATCAAAGGCAATTCAAATATCACAAAAACATTTTTTTTTCTAAAAAAATAACAAAACCAGTTATTCCAATGAGGAATTAATTTAGGAAAGTCCTGTCTATATATAATCCTACGCTAAATTATTGCAATAGTTTTTTCTCACATTATAATCTATGACCTGAAAACAATATGTTGGTGGTGTGGTCTTAACCAGTTGGGTATAAAAGTGTAAAAACACCTCATCATTCCCACTCATTATTTTAATTCCAAAAGTATTATTTACATCAAAGAAGCTAGATTAAAATACAGTAAACAGACTATCCTTACAGACAATAAAAAGAAACAATTTATATAATCTGTTCAACTATTTATGTAATACGCCAAATCATTTCAATAATGATTACTTATTTAATCTGCAGTATGAAATTCCTAATTTTTTTCATTTTAAGGAAAACCCACACAGTTACTTTAAAGCAATCTGAACACATCATCAGACATACATCTTTCAAATATTCAAGCAGCAATTCCTGAGGGATATGCATGCAAATACAATCCTGTTTTCCACTAGCTTCACAGAGTTGCTGTTTAAAACAGACTGAACTGAGATGTAATCTCTGAATATATAGCCCCAAGACATATCACATTCTATTTAACTTAATACTATGCAAGTGACAGGACCACAGCAGCTATTTCTTCCTCGGTTTTGCTATATGGATTTTCTTCATTCCAATCTATATTCCCCTTATTTAATTATTTCCTTTCCATCATCCTGACTTATCTAATAACATCATCAACATAATTAGCAAGGCTAAAAAAATAGAAAAAGCTACAAATAGTAACAAGCTTTCTAGCTCCATTTATATCCTCAACACTTAAATTTAAAAAAAAATCTTCTGGTTTCACTTGAGGCTTTGAAACAACTTATATTTCCTTCACTGAAATAAAATGCCATTAGAAAAAGGAAGGACAACTACTTTAATGTATGTCTCTCACACCTTTTAAAGCAGCATTCCAAGCTAGTTTGTTACTAGATCAATATAGGCAGCGACATCAACCATTCCCTGAAGAAAATCACAGTAACAAGGACTACACTCAATTTTCAAATGTTGTTTGTTAGCTAAACAAAGATAAAAAATGACAAATCAGTGAAAATTTTGGACAGATATAGCCTTGTCCAGATATTGCAGTGGAGGCTAATTTCCTGGGCTCCACAGGCACAAAAATCCCATATTTAGTCAGTATTACAACAGCCATACTTGGAAGTGAGACTGATCCCAAGGCTTTTTTCTGAGATATTCACTAAATATCAGAGGAGTGGAAAGGTGTCAGTCTCCACAGAGGACTGCTCCTACAACAAACGTGTGTGAAGAAATTCATAAAGCACCACAAACCTCAGTGGTTCTTCCCAACACCATGACTGTCAAGGAAGCAAATAAGCAAGTCCAGCTGGACAGTGTTATTCCCAAGGGAGGCTGATTGGAGCAGGAACACCCAGCTAGTGAGGCAGTGGAACACTTTGCCCTAGGTGAGGAGGAGCTGTGCTTGGGCCAATGGCCTTGCTTCTCTTCTGGCATGCCCAACCATTTGTCATTGTTGTCGTTGGTCTTTGTTCCTCAACAAGAGAATGGAAAACCCTTTCAATCCAGTGAAAGGAAACTTTCCATCCAGTCTGTCTTGGCATCATGTAGCCTTCCTCTTCACAGGGTATCAGGCTTTCAGTAGCCACGTTCCAAGTATCACTGCACAGTTTCCAACACATGCCAGTTATGACATCACATTATTCAATCACCAATGCCAATGTAGTCTTCCATCCCCTGTTGTATTTTAGGCTCTTCTGCTCCTCTGCTTCCCCAGAGCCCCTTTGAACTTTGGTGTTAACTAGACTTTCAGGAGCAAGTTGCTGTTACCCTGGGAAAATTCAGGGCAAAACAATAGCAGGACAGGTCTTGTATGAAGAGAAAAACAAGCTTGGAATAGGAAATGCCACATTAACTCTGGAGGGAATGAGAATCATTGGTCTACAGTCTAAGTCATCAATAATTAAGGTGGAAGAGGAACTCTCAGCCATGTCCCTATTTAAGTATGTCCACATCAGCATTTTCCTCTACCTCTCACCACTTTGCTGTTTCACTTCTGACAAGCAGTGATTTAGATGTCAAAAGCTGTAAGCTGGTAACCTGAAATTTAGCACTGGCTGCCAGTCGGTGTTAGTACTGGTTATAAAGAGTAGGGGATCTGAAGAACATTAGCTATATAAATCAAAATCAATGGCTGAAAATAAAATAAATATCTGAAAATATAGAAAACCAAGAATGAAAGTTCAGCTTTCAAGTAAATAATATCTCATGTTTAATAAGAATAGGAAAAACATAATCATGTTGTTCAACAATGAACATAGATGGGTGGTTCAGCTCTTAATTAGACAGAACAACATTCTGACTATTTTTCTAATCAGAACAATTTCATTTGGCATGAAGTACATTTGCTTGAAATGCATTTATAATTCTTGTTCTTTCAGGAGAGTAGAAACCCATGAAAAACTAATTCTAACACTTTAAAAGAGCATCTGCCCCTTAATATTTCATAATTGCATGAAGTTTCCTTTTCCTTTATCAGTCTTAGAGGGGATTATGGATTCAGCCCTTCAGCAAGGTAGAAAAGTTAGCTGTACCTCTCCTTGCAGCTGTTAACATTCTTGGCTAGTGTATAGCTTGAAGAAAATCCAGCTCCTTAAAATATATTACTGAAGAGCTAAGGCCATAAATTTTGCCGTTCCCTAACTGAAAACTGTAGATTTATTTTTCATGTATTTTAAAATAATATCTCATGACAAGACTTCTGTGCAACGGAGGCAGTATATTACTCTTCACTTAATTTTTATGGCCATGTTATAACTTCCTGTAAACAAGCTTATAACACAAAATTCTGTTTTCTGTTCCTTTCTAGATGAAACTTGCTTTGGGTGTTTTAGAGTTAATGTGGTGAAGAGCAGGAAGTTTCTTGTTGTTGCACATCTATATTTCTGCAGTGTGTTCTCAGAAATCCCATCATTTTAAACTGAGATGCAGCATGTTCATGAATTGCAAACCACTGCAAGAAACGTGTGATCATTTGAGCTGAAGTGGCAGTTTTCACACTGCTGGAATTGTTACAGCACCTAATTTTAGAGCTACAATGAAAGTGTCTGGATTACCCGGAGGGGACACTATTTCGGTGCATTAATGAGGTTATACAGAGAGAGAGTTTATTATTATAAGAAATAGATATTCATTAGATCACTAATGTGATTACAGAACGTTCTGTAAAGGAAGCACCATGGGGATCTGTAGGGAAGACGATTTTGCAAACATTGTACAAAAAGTGAAAGCAAAACATCACTATTAATGTACTATTTTTACTATGCCATTCTTATCAGTAAATATGCACAGCTTTAAATTAAAAAATTAAATATTATATTTTTACTTAGGGCCATTCTCCTACCTAAGGGAAAAAAATATATGGATATTCATTTTAATATAGGCTAATTGTTGAGAAACTAAATCCCCATTCTGAAATTCTGTACATGTAACAATATTTTCTTCTTTCCTCTGGTGTGTTTGTTGGGAGTTTTTTGGTTTTTAGCATAGCTCTGTATAAGAGAATAATAAAATAAAATTTCCTGGTAACATTTCACATATAGGAAATAACCATATGTCTCTCCACGCTGACCACAGAAAAGTCTGTATTCCTAGAGAAAGAAATGTGAAATAAAATTCTACATTTATCATTCTTCTGCACCCATTTTCGTGATTCATTAGAAAATAACTTCATGTACTCTGAAAATGAAGTCAGGGCAATATAGAGACAAAAAGTGCCTAGAAAAGACCATTTCATTCATCCACGTGCACTGAGGCTTCATATTTGTCCTCTTGGAGTTTGGACATGATTAACTGGACTTTCAACAGTAACATACAGAGCACAATAATCAAGTGCAAATTTTCTCATTATTATTATAATGAGGAAGCCTACCACCAGAAGTCAAGAAAAGTTCTCTCTTGGCAGTCTAGTAGGCTCCAGAAAAGACTGGAAGATCTACACCTAGGAACTGAATCTAGGACCTACAGAAAACAAAATTCCTTTTTACAGGTACTGGCATGGTTTCTGAAAGTTAGCGAAAATCCACACTGAAGTGATTTGAAAAGTAATTTTTTTTCAGTATAATGGGTACATCAAAAACTAGAATGTGTTTTGTATGTTTTACAATTGCTGCACGTTTCAAAATAATATTCAGATTACACTGATGTTAAGCAAAGAAACATTACCCAACAAAGGTAAACGTAATTAACTTTTAAACACAAAACTGCCAAGGAGAAGAGTAAACGCTCAGTTTATTTTCCTCTTATTGATCAATTATGTTCATAAAGATCTTGTGATTAAATATTGAATTCCCCATATTTGTAGTTTTTCCTGCATGAGAGTTTGTAGTTATTTCTCCTTTTCCATTGTTAAGTCTCTGAAGTTTCATTTACATGCAATCTAGGTTTCCAAAACTTGCTTTACTATGCCTTTAGTGACAGACTAAATCACAACTACAGAAGGGAAAAATTGATTCAAAATCTTTGACATTTTTAGGTTTAACTCACATTGATTTTTTGAGGGATTATTGAGAGAGAAAAACGTGTAGAACTTGAGCAAAATAAAAAGACAAGTAAATGAGACATGGCATAATAATAATCTACTTGAGGGATATATATATCAATGAGGAAAAGCAATTATTCAAAGTGACTAAGAAACTACGTAAGTGGCTATAAGAAACCATAAATATGCTAAGATAGGCAGAAACAGTAAAGCAGAGATAATAATTTTAACTCAATATTTTAAAGTAGTGATTAGTTCAAAATTTAAGACCTCCACTATCTCCAGAAAATAAAGTTCACAAAGAACTGAGTGCCTCAAAACAGCAGTAAGGGGTTATGTAGCCACACAGCCCAATAAATACAGAGAACAACTACTGGCAGCTCCACAGAATTTCAGTTTAGGTAGGCCTGAGGCTTTTTGAGGGGTAGGAAGCACATACATCTTGAGACATGCTCTAGACTTCACAAAGAATCCATTTCTATTTAAAGAGATTAGAGCATAAATCATTTTAAACAAGTGAATCCTAAATGCTAAAATCATTATTCCATTGCTCAAACTCTTCCAAGCTTAACAGGAAATGTTTAGTACAGAAATGGGAAAAAAAATTGAAAAATTAAATATAACAAACCTAGCTGAAATAACTTTCACAGATCCAAACAAGAGAAAATCCCTCACCCATAGAATCTTTACAAAATTGAAAACAAAACAAAATAAAACAATATGTATGTATGTATATATGTATGCATCTATCTATCTATCTATGTATCTATCTAAAGAAGTGGCACTGGTGGTCTGCCTTTACCTATATGTTAAAATCAGAAGATTTAGAATAAGCATTTTAAACAAACCAGAATCTGCAGAAGTACACAACAAAGCAAAACCTAGTGGTAATTTACAGCCACTCTTCTGAAATACAAGGGCAAGTCACAATCTAATCAGTACATTCTAACTATACAATTATCCTATCCTTTAATTAAAAACTTATAAAAGACTTCCAGGTGGTATAGGCTGAGTTAAAGCTTGGCCTCTAATTTTCTATTCTTTAAAAAGTTTGTAGAATTTAAATTTATGACTAGTTTCACTTTAAAGGAACATTTGCATCTCTTCATGTCATACTACTTATCATATATAGCAATTTTTAAAAATCAATACAAAATAAATTAAAAGGATTTATAAAGATGAAATATTAAATAGTTGAAATTCAGTCACTTTGTTTTAGGTCATTCAGAGAACATTTCCAAAAAGCCTTTGTCAGTAGATGGTTTAAATAAATCCATCAAAGGAGGACTTAGCACCAAGTATAATGCCAAAAATTAATAAAAAAGGAATCACGCACCTCCCCAAAATAGATGATGACAGACAGTGCTAAAGATAGTAAAAGGATCATAGTACCCATATCACAAAAAACCTGAAAACCTCTATTTAAATGAAAAAAAATGGGTCTGGAAGAGGGTACAGCAAATCTGAAACGCCTCTAAGTGAAACAACCCAGAAAGGATACTGATACAGTGAAATTCTCACATACCATTTTAATGGCTTTATGTCGACTAAAAGGCTGATGCAGCCTTTAAAAGCACTGCTCAGCCCAAGAAGCATTCCTCTACTACAAACCATTACACACAGAGTAAATATAGATCTCTGTATGACAGAGGTTGAGCTGATGGGATGCATTAGGGCCAAAATGTAGCACTCTATGGAGATTTCAATGCAGTGCTATGACATCTAGTAAACCCTGGAAAGGACTGCCTTTAAACAGACACACTTCAAAGACGTTTACAGATCACCAGGGACTCCCCCCACTCATAAATCCCTCAGGATCATGTTGAAATAAAACAAAACTCTTGAGAAAACTCAGAAGGCTCAAACCCCAGAAAATAATATTAAAATACACCACTCACTGCAAGCTAAATTTCCATTTAGTGACTTTTCTAAAGGAAGCTGTACTACTAGTTTCAAATTTTGAATACCATTCTTATCTTATGCAGTGGTGACTAGTCCATTCTTAAGGGCTAAATGTTGGCTGTACATATGTATCCAAACTGAGAACCTGCAGTCTGCCCCTCATCCCACTTCCATGCTCGGGACAAAGAGCTGACATCACTGATACCCTGCAAATCACTGTGACCTGTAACTTCTTACAAAGAGTTAAGAGTACTAGATGGGAGCTTATAAACAATTAAAAACCAGTAAACAGAGCTCTAGTATGTTGAATTCAGTTGCATAATTCCAACTTCAGCAACATTCCATAAGATCACAAACAAACAAACTCTCACCAGTTGAATAAGCTGGCTAACTAGGTCTGTCAGGGGTTTATTGATAAGCAGAAGGTCTTCGGCAGCCTGCGTGTCCCCTCCTGCGCCAGATTTCTGTGCCTTAACAAGAGAGAAAAGAAATCAAAAGCAACCTTGGTGATTGTCCTGTTATGAGGAACAAATTAGATCCATTAGGTGGTCGAAATGTGAATGGAAAGTTTAAAGGAGACTTATGCACTCTTCTAGTTAAGTACTCCTGGGCTCCCAATGGGCAGTTATGCTCCCCTGTGACAACAAGCACAAAGCTAAGGGATCCATGCTGTCGTGCCATTTTGTACAGGCTTAATATACTGACCTGCATGACATTTCTTCAGCAAAATGCAATAAAATGTACATGCAAAAGATGCATCTTAAGTCATAAAGGTTTTAAGTATTTGTAATTTCTGTCAACATGACGTATCAACTATTTTAACATTGAAGTTCAACTGTTTTTTCCTCTTTATCAGAAACAATTTTACATGCAACTCAAACCAAGATAATCAGGGTGACTGAAAATTTAGGATTCTCAGCAATATTGTTCAATTTTGCCTGTCTGCCTCAATCTGTATCCTGAAATATTCATATTATATTATAATAATTTAAATTATTTTTGAAATAGAAATAATAAAGCTTTCAGGTAAAAATATCTGTTCTTACTTGTAATTCTGACCACTGTCATTCCCCCATCATCAAGACATACTACCATCCTAGGCAGTGCTATTTATGACTAATCCCTGCCCCAGGGCACCTGAAAGGTCGGCTTCCAAGATTTTACATTTGACGTCATTACCTTGCACCAGCTTTGGACCATGACCCTATACAGTCAATCAGCAAGAGGAAAAAAGTAAACATTTTGTCTAAAGAGCACATTTAAAAATCATTATGCAGTGTGTTTCATTTATAGCTCAATCCTAAAAATCGCTGTCCAAGTGTAATACTTGAAGGTTTTCATTTGGTTAAGTGAACAGAGGAGCAAGTTCCCTGAGACAGGTGCCACTACTGCTCAAACTCCACTGTTGATATTGACGAGTTGAAAGGGTAATGCCTTTCTTCTGGAAAGAATTTCTAAATAAAAGAGAACTGAAAAGCTGTTTCTCCTGGTAATAAGTCACATTGGTATGTCCCAATTAACTTGTCAAATCATATAATCACAGAATGTTAAGGGGTTGGAATGGGCCTTAAAGATTATCTAGTCACACCCACACCCACACCTCCCCCAGGCAGGGACATGTCCCACTAGACCTGGTTGCTCATGGCCTTATCCAACCTGGCTTTGAACACTGTTAGAGCTGGGGCATCCACAGCCTCTCTGGGAAGCCTGTGCCAGACTCACAAAATAGAGTCCATAAATCAAATTGAAATTGCAAATTCTTTTCAGCTAATGTGGATCAACTATGGGAGATATGACAAAGCTTCTCCAAAACAGATATGCAAATTAATCTGAAACTTCACACTACTTCCATTAAAATACAAGTACTTGGACCTCAAAGAGCAAACTCTTTTCCTGAATCTGGATACAATTATCAGCACCATCCAGCATGAAGTACTTAAGTGCAATGGAAAACAGTGACATGTTTTGCCTAAGCAGCTGGACAAGGTTATCACTTTACACATAAAACACTTAAATAAAAAGGATTCAAGTAGAGGTACTACCATTTGTAAAAGGCAACTTAAGCCTCAGAAATGGATAATACAAGAAGATTTGATTCTGTTTTACAAGTTCTGATTTAGATGGTATCTTATTAAAAACATCTCTATAAAAACAGTCCAAGAATAATATTTGTGATGCATTTAGTGATAGGTAAATAGTGGAATACTATGTAGTCAATAACTAATGGCCACCATTCAATAGCTTATGTGTACTGATGTAGAACTCTCAGGGACCTTGTGATGAGTATTGCCAAGACACCTAAGCCAAGGCAAGTAATACCATTGTAAAATTAATTTTATATGGGCACAGAATAGAGCTATGCCTCAAAACTCAGTTTTCCAGCTGCTCCTTGTTACTCGTCAGCCTTTAAGAGCAAAGCACTTTACTTTGACAAGAGATAAACAAAACTGGGGCTGGAGTTTCAGTGCATCAGTCAACTGTTGTACTCAAGTAAAGCCAGAACAGAATTTGGCTTTGAACAAATAGATTTAATTTTAAATCTAAAAAAAACCCTTCAATTTGACTAATATTACCAATCCATGTGCAAGATCCTCTCTCCTCATGTGTCCTTCAGAATAATTGGCCTCAGCACTGTTGTATAGAGCAATTTTTAAGGAGGAGGACATCTTTGTTGGAGGAGGAAGTCCTACCAAGGCCATGACTTGCAGTGGTTCAAACAGAAACTTGGAAGACAGACTGAGTTTTCACCACACTAAAAATTTTATAAAATCACAATAGTGAGAGTCTTATTATTTAGGATAACAGGAAGTTACCTTAAAAATTGTTTAAGACAGTAAAGACCCCAGGAAATAAATCCCATACCTGCAAAGTCTGGCGCACAATGTTTGCTGTAAATGTCAGCATGCATTGCAAAATGTCAAGCAAGGACAGAAGCAGCACATTTGTTGTCTTGTTGCTCCTTTTATCATCTGCCTCCAAGTACAGAGCCACAGCTTCTTTTAGGAGATTACAGATGTGATGAACCAGTCCTGTATAGAAAGTGAGACAAAAAAAAAAAAGAAAAAAAAAATTGGTTATTAGGAAAAGAACAGTGCGGAAGGTGACCTAGATAAAAATAATAGATTATGATGAAAAACAAATTTTACATACTTTATGAATATTTATTACATTTCCTCTTTTTCTCCATTACTGTAATTACTTCCTCTCCTATACTGTTTTGACCAGCTCATAAAGAGAGTTAAACTGATACAATCAAATTTGCTAACTGCATGGAAAATTACATAATATTCACTAAATTAAAACCTACTTTGAATCCTAAACTTTTCTACAGCATGCTCACAAGTCTCTTTCACAAAGTCCCCAGTCACAAGAACTTAGCAATTTCTCCAGGCTGTTCCAAAGTCACACTTCAAGGTAGAACCTAGAGCTTCTTAACTGAGCCTAACTTTTCTTAACTTGTCTGTCAGTTAGAACCTTACCCATATGCTTTAATTGTAGCATCAAACAGTGCTTTGTTTAACATAAAATAAATTCAGAAGAGCATTATAAATGAGATACTGCATAATACACTTAAAATGTTATTAAGATTTGTTTTACTGATGGTAGTAAAAACTTGCCTGAAAATATCTTTTTGTTTTGAAGGGTTTTTAAAGCTCCTTTAGAATTCAATAACATCAGCCCCTGTAGCTTGCCTAACCGCAAATCAATTGACATAACAGAAACATATAATCTAATTCAAGGCAATATTGATTTGATTCAGAATCTTTCTTACTTTCAAATACAAAGTGACTGAGTTCATTATATTTGATCTTAATCTATTTCTTTCAGATTTTCATAAGGGATGAAATATACTTTGTTTCTTTAAAAAAACATAATATGTTTCCAAACCATCTTTTAAATGTGCAGTTTGCTATGCAGTTACTTGGGTGCACATATGCAGTAACACTGCATAGCATCAGTATATTAGCTTCAAGTCCCCACGGCTGTCAAAAAATGACTAGAGTATTTCACTGATTTCAATGAAGTAAAAAGTGTTGTTTTATAAGTTCTCTTTTTGAAAGTCATTGTATATATTTCTACAAATATCAACACACGATTGATATGGGACATTAAAAAACACATTATGTACTAACACCATCCAGCTTTGAGAGCAGTCAAACCTTTGGGGGTTTGAACTATTTTAGCTTTGAAAGATACGTCATCAATTAACTAAACTTCCCACTAAGTTTTTTCCTCTCCCATTCCTCATTCTTAATACTTTCCTCAGGAAATTAAATACAAACACTTTCATTTAGAATACAGTTATGGTTCTGGATCATTAAGACTCATACTCTGCTTCTATCTCACATCTTCTGTGGTTTCATGATTACTATCATTATTCCTTCACAACAGTTTATTGATGGATGACAGGCCAGGAGAAGCTTTGTATTTCCTGGAGTTTTGTCTGAATAAACCAAGCTCTCAAAATGAAATCATTCTAATCGCACACAGTTAAATTCCTTCTCCTTTTCTGAAGTGAAATTTCTGCTGCAGTTCTGGAAACCTCATACAAAAATCAGATAGCACACATTTGACAGTGGCACATTTAAGTGATGTCACCAATACTCACCAAGAACCAAAAAGACAGACGTAATTGCATGTCTACCCAATACAAAACTTGTGGTAAGTCTATGACCATTTTCAAAAGGCTAAATCATAATAAATCTAAGGAAACAGTCCAGTAAGACTTGGTCCCTATCAAAGGGATGTCTGAAAAATTGCTGTGAAAAAAGGAATATGACCAAGTACACATTGTTTCTCCCTGTATATAGCCACAAAACCCACAGCCAGATCAAAATTAATGAGTCACCCCATTCTTTTTGGATGGCTTACATATAACCCTTAGGACTGTGACTTGGAGATGAACGCTGAGAAGGCCACTTTCATAAGCAGGCATAGCATTGCACAGGTCATCATTAAGAATTTTTTCGATGGTAGTCACATACAACACTAAGTAGGGTTGGCTAGGGAGTGAACAATGGGGAATCACTAGTAGTGAACAAAACACCAGGATCCATGATGATGATCTGCAATCCTTTCCCTTTCAGGTTTGGACAGAAATACTTGCTTATTCCTTTGGCTGTTCCAGCCTGAGTCTCAGAACTGACTCATTTCTGCTGTTTGGTGAATAAGGAGGTGAACCAAACACTCAACCTTCTCCCCATCCATTGAGACATGAATAATATAATAACCTAGATTTTATTTTCTTAAAGTGATTACATTCTAAGGGTATGTGTATTAGCAACCCTGCCTTCAAACAGCTGAGATACTCTTATTTACCTAGTTAACTAAAACATCAGAATTAATGAATTTTATTTAGGCAGATATATGCTCACATATAGCTATATGTACAAAGATATGCAAGCCAAATTTGAAAATTTTGTGGGAAAAGAAAAATTTCTTGGACTTAAAAAACTTTTGGAAAATTTAGCACATCCAAACTTTATTATAAAGACATCTAGAATTAAACACTGATGCAAAATGTTCCCTAATGCACTAACTCATACATACATACATACTAATTCATAATTCCCTAATTCATACAGAAACCTGATAAATACTTGGTTCCACAGATAAAAGCAACAGACTGACTTCTTGGCCAAGTAAATAAAGTTCCAGACATGCTCTTTAAAATACTTCATTGTGTCACAACAAAATGAAAATTGGAGGTCACAGCTCCATGTGACATTACATTAGACATGTAAATGTACTGCTTGCTTACACCATAACACACTCTGTGCTCAGAAGAGAAAGTTTGGAAGCTGGTGTAATTTACAGTGACAAAACTCCATAGAAGTCTAATGGCCTTGACCATTGGCACTGTAACCAGTTTGCTCAAAAGGCAGCTATAAAGAACAAGACTGACATGATTCAGCATTCAAAAAATTGAATCACAAAACAGATAGTATGGAAAGAAAGGATGCAATTTTAGAAAAAGCAAACCGACTTCACCATTCAGTAAATCATAATACAAAAATCGCATATGGGTCTCTAAGTTTCAGGAGATACCTTGAAGGTTTTCTCCCAAATTTTACAACAGATTCAATTATGACAATTTAATTCCCTAAATAAAGCCTAATATGTAAACCAATATGTATCTTTAAAAATTTCAGACACTATATTCAGAGTCATATACAACAGACATAGGTTTCTTATGCATAAATTCTCAGCTCTTGATTGGAAAGTGAAATAGGCTCTGATTCAAAAGGCACAGACTTCATGCACTCCTGAACTTAGCAAGTGATGGATCTGAATACAGAATCTGCATCATAGAGGAGACATAAACGAAATCCAAATGAGGAAGGCTGCTCAACTTGGACAAGCAACCTATATTCAGGTATTCTGGTGCTTTCAAGTACGTTGGCAAGAGATCACCCTCTCAAGAGAAAGTTGTTAGTGACAGCTTACATGGGTGAAAAGTAATGCACAATAATTTCTTTCAGCTAGGTATTTCCTAGTAAGAGAATTAAATAAAACCTTACAATTTAACCTATTACAGAGTTTTTAAATTACTCCATTAATTCGCATATTTCTGCAAACAAAATATATCACACTGTACTGTTTGTAGCTTTATACTCTGAATTTAGTACAAGACTTCATGGGGCATTAATCATGCCTTGTATTTATTTGTAAAAGGAGGACATTCAAAATATCAAGCCTCACTGCAGTTCTAGGCTATTCAAATTTTGCTGAAAAGTAAGGCAAAACTTGCATTTTGTATCAGAATTATTATGTTTATAAATTAACATAACTGGAATTAAATAAAAAACCTTTTCTAACTGTGGCCCAAGATTCGTATTAAAAGGACTGTATCCAAAATTCCTAGCCACATATTTATAGCAGTGGACAAACCCAGTGTTCACAGCAGAGTATTTCTCCTGCCCAGAGACCTCTGCAAGGAACTGAACATGTAGCTAATAGTGCATTATAAATGTGGACTGTGATGACTATGCCTGTGTTTTACAAATCTTTTCAAAAGATAAAAGGAGTCTTTTGGTCCATGATACAGCTAATCGGACTGAATGCGCCATGACACCTTCTGGAATGAAAGCTGAGATTTTTTATTCTCACCTATTAGCAGGATGGATAAAGGAAATCTTTGCTTCCAAATCATATGAAACATCAAAGGACAGTCTAGGAAGCAATCTTCTAGCCAATCCTTTCATGCCTACCAGCAATTAGAGCATTCAACAAACCTGTCTGCTTCCAGATGAAGAAAATGTTAGAGCAGGTGACTCTTCCTCTGAACAATGCCACCGTGCAGCCAAGCAGCCAGCAGCAAAACCCTCAGTCTGGCAAAAAGCTTTCTTTTTGCTCCTCTCTGCACATTGCTCTCTGGAGAGCCGTTTTTCCCATTAGCACCACTCCTACACAACTGACTCCCCAGGGATATTACCAAACATACATGCACCAGACTTCCTTCTTTTACTTACAGAGTGGACCAACAATATTGTCAGACTAAATAGAAACCATATTTTGTAATCTTTTAAATTTTAATGCTGAAACTCAAAAATATTGCTAAGAAACACAGGACTGTACAGATGCTTTCACACAGGAATAAGTGAACGTAGCTGAGCACTTAAGATATGCCACTATGACATAAAGGCTGCTCATAAAACCTTATTTACCTACATAAATTTGAGATTCAAATTGCATTCTTTGCACCACAGCATTACTACTTAAGTTTTCCTGATTTGAAGAACTGAAAATAGGCAACATAAAGCAAATGGTATCTTTAGGGTAATGGCGTTTTTTTAAAAGGCTCATTGCTTTTAATGTTATTTTTGTTCCTTATTTGTTACTGTTGATGTTTTAGAACTATTTGTGTTGGTACAATAATAATATTGTGGTAAGACAAAAGTAGGATAGAAAATTAGATCACCAATGTTTGCAAAATTTGGTGGGTTATGAATGTTACACCAAGTGGAAAAACAATGATTTGGCTGTTGAGCAGATCAATTTCCTGATTACTGCCCTGAAAATTATTTTGTACTCTGATCTTAAAAATGAATAGCATCTAAGGAAGAAAATTTTGCAAATACTGACTAGTCTATTCCTAGCACTGGTAGAATGACTGTACGTTTTACAACTTAAGAAAGAATCATTAGTTTTAAGGGACAAAAATCACATTTGAATTTGTTATATTAAAATGGTCAAGGCTCTCCAGAGCTTCCCTTTGTGGGAAGAGTGGCTCAGCTTTTTCTACACACATGGAGTGCAGGGCACTCACCAATGATGCCCAAGCAGGCAGTCCTTCCCTCACACACAAGAAAATTGATATGGAAAGGATTATGACAACCAGGGAAGAAAAGACAGTTAACACTTTTACCACAGCTAGGTCAAAAGTAGGCTGGGAAGTTTCACACTGTGTGTGACTGCTGAAAGGAATACAGACCTGACATTCTCACTGGCAATATGCTTCTGCTTTGAGTCAAAGCATGACATAACTCTACTTTTTCCCGGACTGGCAGTGTTTAGCTGTTATTGTTAGAAGGCAGTTTAGAGGTTGCAACTTTCTCTTGTGAAAAAAGACTGCACAATAGGAGACTCCCCAGTGACTCAAACTCTTCCGAACTTAAGAGAATCTCGACAACACAGAAATCAGCTCTATTCTGCAATTTAATTTATGGATCAAACATGTAGTTGATGAAGACCAGCAGGGGTATAGATTAGCCAACTAAAAGATAGAAAACCAGGTGGATTCTCTCATAAGAAAAAATGAGCATAAGAAACATATCTGAGTATAATAAAGCATAGTAAAAATGCAACTTGAACAATTTAGAAAAAATGAAATCACGTACTGTTGAATATGCTTGACTGGTCAATATAAAAGTAACAGAACATAACGAATTAGTTCAACTAGGCTAGACTGTGGCTGTTCTCTGTGAAAGTACATGGTTAGAATGACATACACAGAGGAAGAGTATTTCTGAAAGTATAATCACTGATACCTTAAGAGTTTATGATTTGCTGCTGCTTTTGAAAATGAAAAAATAAAAAGAGAAAAAAGAAAAAGGAAAAAAAGGAGTTTCTCATCTGAAAATCTTGTGACGTTTCTATGACAAAATTTCAACTGAATTCAGATTTTTGTGTCAGATTGACTCAACCATTCTATAATTCATTCAGAAAAGATATCTAAGAAGCATGAAACTTTGCTCATAGCACATATGGGTACATAGCCTCAAAGTTCTGAAGGTCGGAGGTTTTGTTCTAGTCAAGACTTACCAAGATAGTCCTCATTCCTAGGAGTACAACTCATTGAACATGAACTTGTTCAACAAGGATGGAATAAAAGATCAGAAACTTCCCTTGGAAAATAGTTACAAGAATATTCAAATGCTTTCTAGTATATCAGAATTAATATAAATTTTTTCTACAATTTTTATGAGTGAATACTACATAACTATGGACAGTAATAACATTCAGGGGATCTATTCACAGAGTTTATAAGACATTAGGAGTGTTTCATGTGAACAGCCAATTTGGATTTATTTGGATACCATGCTGCTGGCACACTGGTTTGCCTGAAGCAGATTTGCACATTCAAATGACCCTTCTAACTGGAAAACCTGGGGGGAACAGAGGTGGAAGTAATACATTGGCTTTCCAGGGTATACATTTAAAATACTTCTGTTACCAACTGTGCATGTAGTATTAGACACCTAACTTACTATCTTTTCATGTGGATTTAAGGATTTTTTTATACAGTTTTTTAATTGGTCAGTTGGGCTGTATTTGCAAGCACAACCTTTCATCATAAAATACTAAAAATTAAATAAACCAAGACTGCAGTAAGATAAAATCATGTTGTTTGAATTGACTATCATTGCTGTTATTGAGCAAGCGCTATAGCAACTTTTCAGTTAGATGTCTCTCCACATGTCAGAGATACAGTAGAGCTTGTGGTTCATTTTATGAAGCACAATAATTCAACAGCATGTTATACTTCAAGTAAAAACCCAATACACCCTATTCCATTCCTACAAGGTGTCAACTAAAATAAGGTCCCTTGGTTTTGTCAGACAGAAGTTAGGTGATGCTTAGAAGATTTTCCAAACAGCAGGTTTTAGTGATCTGCATGAGGAATAAGAGTATCTAACAGGACACTTTACTCTTTGAGAGACAGCAGTCTTTAAAATCTCCTTTAAAGCCGGTCTGAGATATTAACAGCTACATGGAAGAACTTCTGCTTGCACATTGTGAGTTAGTATATAGTGTATATTTTTTAAGAAAACCAAAGACCACATGAGGTCCTCGTATTAATGGCAAAAGCTAGACAAAGTTCTTCACTAAATTAAATCCGTTATTTGTGTAAAATTAGGAATGCTGTGCATTCAGCAAGATTCAAAGTCAGTAACGATTCAGTAGACTTTTGACTTACTGCTCTGAAAGATCAAGTCTGCAACAATTACCATATGATAACATACAGAGGAATTTATATCCTGGGCTTAATTTAGAACTAGAAATTCTTCTAAAGAGATTTCTATTTTAATAATAGACTTCCTGTCACACAAGATTAAACCCTGTTTATCTCCTTCAAATATCTTAACATACTTCTGCTTTGACATCAACTTTCCCTTCTACCAAAATCCTTCAGAGACCATATTCAAACTTTGAGAGTTGTCTTTTTAACAAAACCCATTCAGACCACATATGAACAGCCTCAGAATGCAGATACAGCCCTAAACTGTTGTCACAAATTGACAGCACTCAACAGCTTTGAATGACATTACCAGCATCAATTGCTCTATCTTGGCCTTCAAGAGGCCCTGGACTGAGAGTGATAAGAACCTTGGCTTCAGAAAATTTTCTGAAGTTTTCAGTTCGACATTGCAGACATAAACCATGGCTGAATACTGTTCCCACTTATACTCAGCAAAGGATAAGGGTAAAAGCTCTATACTTTTCTCTACTGAAAAGCCATGCTCTGTAAGAAAAGAAAATATTTATTCCTAATCCTATTGGTCTATTTACATCAGTCTGCCAGAAGATGAAAACATAGAGCAAAAATACTTGGATCTTTAAGTGAGTCTTTTACTATTGTTACAACTGCACCAAAGAACAAGAGCAAAGGCTAGAGTATCCCCTAAGTGGAATTTGCTGCTGATTACTACAACAGACTTGAATCTATGCCCCGTTTCCTGTAACATCCTGTGCTGTTCACCAATTATGTTTACAACAGAAATGGAAGCAGACAACTAGTAATTGTGACTGTCCAAGGTGGCCTTCGTATTTGCACTTAAATGAACAAAGGACTTAAACAGAGGTGAGGATGTTACATGATAGCATATCTGGTTTAGCCCTTATGACCAGATTATATTTTGTAGCCTCAAAATACATTTTGTGGCCTTAAGCCTACTACACTCTATCAACTGTTTTCCAAATAAGTGTTAGGATAACTTTGACCAGCAGACCCCCTTATTTGGCATCATCTGACCATACCAATAATGACACACCTTATTAAATCTAAAATCTCTAAAATCTAACCACAGACTATTCACTTCAGATTATGCTATCCTTCTTGTAAACTTGCTCAGACATATGTCTGATATGTCAGGTCCATGGAACCAAATTAGGAAGTTACTGCCAGGAGTTGTCAGTTTAAGCTTTCTGGATGTGTTACCGTAGCACTGTATGCTGTGTAGGAATGCATGCACACCTTTCATGAACACAGATTTTCTTGCAGGGTACACAGCAGAGCCTCCCCAGTCAGCTGTTGTACTCAGCCCAGGCTGGGTATCCCTGCATCCAGGCGAACCCCACAATGCTGGGTGACTGCCTGACCCATAGCCTAGGCAAGTCTGGGTGACTGCCTGACCCATAGCCTAGGCAAGCAAAATCTTGTAGCAGTGTTGTTCTTCCTATGTTTTCTGTCAAAACCTGCAAACCTGCCTTGATAATCTGTTCCTTTGGGTATTCTATCTGCCTTTTCCTTATCTTGCTTATGACTTTTCCTCGGCATGTAGACAAAATGCTGCCTCTAAATTAATCTTCTAGTGTTGCTGTTTGAACCACATGCTCTCTTAACAACATTCAATGTAATTTCTGCAGAAAATGCATAGTAAGTAACAGTTGAAGCTTTTTTCTTCTAGTAAGATAAATAATGGCATAAACCCATAATTCATGTCATTCTGGGTTGAATGATGGGACAAAAAACATGGTATCTGTCTCTGCTTATTCAGCAAAAATATGTATTGGAAAGCCTGTTCAGCCATCGTGGATGATTTTACTGTTTCTTCAGTCTTTATATAATACATATAATAACATTAGTTCTGTTGTCATCCAGGGAAATAAGTTGTATCACATGACTGCATCATTGGCTAAAAGCTGCATGTCATAATGTGGGCAAGTTAGCTAGGAAATATGATCTTTTAAAAGTGTGAATAAATCCATTAACAACACTTTACTGGACTTTTTTTTCCAAGACTCAATCGAATAGGGATTAGAGGTTTTTGAGTAAGCAGTCTGAAATATGATAAATAAGGAAAGAATGGCCCTCAGGAAAGACTAGACAAGTTGAAACTGAATGGATGCAAGTGAACAAGAAGTTTCTTTTCCTTATCTTTTTCAAAGGTGGGTGGTAGCGATGAAAAAATCTCACCAGTTTTTCCATTCTCCTAGAAGACAGAAGACAGCTTCAGACTTTATATAAATATCTTATTTCTTCTCCCATTCATCTTAAAAAATCAAAGGGAAGCACATAATGTTTTCCTTAACCTAAATCAAGGAACAACTAGCTGATGCAGTATCTTCTAACAACATGGAGATACCTATGGAAGCATTTTAATCCTATTTATGAAACAAAAACCCCCAATGTTTATCAAGTTAGGGCCTCTTTAAAAGAAAAGTAAAACTGATTTGCTAGAAGTACAGATCTGAAACCCACCACATGTCCTCAAACACATGTCTTTGCTGACAGATTTGTCTTCATAAACCCGTCTTACATAAATAGCATCTTGGTTCAATCAGGAAAAAGCTTAAGCTAAAATGAGATAATTTTTTTTAAAGTATGGATAGACAAGTTTGGATTACATTTATGAAATGTATTTTCTTAAAAAAAATAAACAGCATCATCAGGTAGACATCTACATTTTTGTCACAGCAGTTTAAACAATCACTGTCTCTCAGCTGGAGGTTTCAACTCCAACTCAAACAGGTTTCCCCATCAGCTGACTTGCAAAAACTGACTACATACAGATACATTGCTATAAAATGTAAAGGATCATGTATACAACTACAGAAAAAATTAATTACCCGATCAGATCTACAAGGCATTGATCAAATGCCACAGGAGAAACCTACCAGCTGAGGAGTGGTAATTTGTCTAAATAATTTGTATGAGAACACAAACATTCACCTGAATACATACTGCCTTAAGATGGTGGAAAATCCATATGTAAAGACTTCAAAAGAAATTTAACTCTAGAAATGAGTCATTGAATATGAAATGCACATTAAAATGCAACTTAAAGTGTTCGGGAAAGCTAAGCTAAACAATATTATAAAATTAGATCCTGAAAAGAAAACATCATCCTAAAAAGACTACATCTAAATGTTATTCTAGGCAAAAATCTGAAAAATAAAAAATACTTAGGTGGAAGAGGAAGAACATTACAGGAAAAGTCTCAAGTAATATAGAATACTACTTCATATTTGTGTAAAAACTGAGAATTTAAAAAGGCTTTAAAAAATGTAAATAACTTCGGTTTCTCCACTATGATGTAATTCCCTTTCTGTTTTAAAGAGGAAATAATTTTCAAGCTTATTTGTCCACAAATGGTTTAAACGCATCTATTCAGTACACAGTTTTCCTGAAAATAACTTAGAAGACGAAAACATCTGGCTGCATGGGAGCTATGACAACTACTGAAGACACTTAAAACAAAACAAATAAAACCCCCAAATCATTCTTCAAAGCAATGAAAAACCTCAGATTTCATTTATCTGTCCACTAGATAGATCTGGTTCTGCCAAACTACAACTGACAAAATGAACTTCTTTCAGTAGGATCATACCAGCGCATCTGAAGAAGACTTTTCCTTGTGACAGAATGATTGATGCAGTTTAATTTTGTGTATAGTACTTTGTACTTTTGTGACTTTACACTTACCTCCAATTGGCAGTGGTACATTGCTTTCATACTGAGACTGTTCTAACTGCTAGAATAGAACATATGTGATAGCTCTACAACCTATGGCATAGTAACTGTATTTAAAATGTGTCTCTTTTCAAATACACAGTTACATTTTCAATTTCATATCCTAAAATGACCTTTCAGCTTACTAATTATATCTGACAAGATATAGAGGGATATCATTATAATTAGATTTATTAGCTGTTACAAATAGTTTGCATTGTCAATATTGAACCTGAACCTAATATGATAGGTACATGCTTACCTAGTTATTCATTTTTTCTCAAACTGACAAAATCCACTAGTGCTAATATATATCATTTGAATTGCAGTTTATGGGAATACTAGGATAATATCAAATGACAATGCTTAAATGAAACAGCGGGAAAGCAGCACCTAGAGTAAATGCAAAGACCACAGTCTCTAGAGAGGAGGGAAAAAAAGAGCCATTTTCATAAGTGGGTGAGAAGGAGCATAAGGCTTTGAGGACTTTCCTGGTTTACAGTCCTGAGTTTGCCATCAGGAAACCTTTGGATACTCACAACCTGGACCTGATGGGAGATCCATACCTTTCATTTTAACAAAAAATTTTACTTTTTCAGTTTAGGTTTCTGCCTCCAAATAGTATCAATCAGAGTATTCACTCAGTCAAAACCTTAAATCTTAAATTTGTCTAGGTATCAGGTAGGTACAGAAAATGGCTATTATAGTTGGCATTTTAGAAATACAAAGATCATCTAGGCTTTGAAATTGCTCTATTGATTGAACTAACTTCCCACCGTTAAACTAAGCTGATCAGTTGTACTATCAGATTTCTGCATAAAGCCTCTCAGACTATATATATGGAATGAAATATAATGGAATATAATGGAATTAAAAGATTTTGAATATTTTTTGTCTTCATTCCATCAATTAGGTCTTAAAATGAGGTATCTTAGGTAGTTCAAGAAGCCAGCTATGCTGCAAGATGATCTGTTTGGCTGGCCACAGGGATAGGCCACAGGGATAACATCAGGACACCTACTCCAGCCACAGAAATGCCAGCTCTCTTTTACATTACAGCACTAGAGAGACAAGATGCAACAACCTGTTGAGCCTTTATTCACTTATTTATTTTATCCTTTGAAGTTCTAGCAAGTAAGCTGTGACATTTTGTGCCTTATGGATATGACTCTCAACAACAGGCTTGGTTCTACTTGAATGGCATAACTGTTCCTCATAGCAATTACCATTTCTATTTTCATCCTTTTCAGATGGTTGCATTGATGAATATCACAGAATGACACAGGCTATTTTTTCCTCAAAGACTTCACTACTACCATGCTATTTTGACATGATTCCCATGTATCTTTTATGATACTAGGCTTCTAAGTTTATGCATGTGATGTTACACACTTCCACCTGAGTGACTGGCATTTTGGGTCAGAAAAATATGTCTTAATACTGCTAAAAAAGCATTCTGAGCTTTGTAACATTGCAGAAGAAACTTCTTAAGACTCAACCACCATTGACTTCTCATATAAACTGTAACTCAATTGAACACAAGACACACAACACACAACTACTATCTTTATATGTTCATAGAGACACTTCTGTGCTCAAGAGCTGAACTAACTACTACAGTACTGGCAAGGAGCTGTGAAAGGCTTACATCCCACATGGCAGAGGCTGCAAGGTGTACCCCTAAGCAAGGGACTGTCTCTCTCACATTCAATTGATACAGAAACAACATCTGGAACTACTCAGACAAAATTACAATTTTTGTACAAAATTTACAAAAAATACAAAATTAAAAATTAATTTTTTGCATTTTAAAATTATTTCTTATTTTACATTGATTTTATTAAGAGCATTTTGTTTCTAAACATTGACTAAATACAGAAAGAAATACTTTTAGGTTCTTACTCATATAGATTTACCTAACTTATTCTCCCTGCCAATATCTCTATTCAGAATCACAACACATTGCATTTGAACTAAGTTTAACAGCAAACAGATGTAAAGCACTTCCATAAAACACTTTTTCTATCTTCAGTCACTAAACAAATATTTCTATATTGTATTGTGTAAAAGTTCTGCAGGAGACTCCTAGGAAAAAAATAGAAGCTAGTAAGAAATGAGTAAATTACTTCAGAACCAGTCTGAATGTGTGTCTGATTTCTTCACAGACTAAGTCTGTAAGTTTTATATGTTGTTGCTTTTTTTTTTTAAGGGCATATTAGTTTAAGCAATGTATGCTATAGAATTTTATAAGTACTGCCTTTCCCTTGCAAGCAGACTCCTTCTGTATGACTAATCCATGTTCCTCTTCTTGATCACAGTCTTAAGGGATAGTACATTTCTCCCACCTTGGAAGAAAATGCTCCAACTTTGAAGCCAGAGACTCCATAAACTCAATTTTACTCCCAAAATCTAAGTCACATGTAATGTCACACCAATGCCTTCTCAGTGTTGCACTGTAGTTCAGAATACTGCATAGGTGGTTGCAGCCAGGAGAAAGATCTGGGTTGTCAACTTACTTCAGTCTGCTGCCTAATTTCATGAACATTAGTGATGCAGCATGTGACAAGAGAGCTGGCTAGGAAGCCACAAACTGTTCTTAAGAAGTGTGCTATGGGCACCCTGATCAAGTGTCTTTTGGAGACTGAGGCTGAAATCAAATTATCTCTGAGGAAGTGAAGGGTAGAAGAATATCCTCCTAAGGTTTAGGTAAGTTAGAAAGGTTTGGGGTCTACCTAGAGAGCTTGGAATTCATAGTCATCATTATGGTAGTAATAATTATTATCATTTTGTTAAATAAATAATTGTTATCATGTATTTAAAAGTATGGATAGACAAGTTTGGATTACATTTTTTCTTTTTTAAATATTTTTTCAAGAAAAAGGTTGAAGCTGGATGTTGTTCTCATGAGTGCCACTTTTTGGATATGCAATATTTAACAGACTTTCGCAATACAAAGACATTTGAAATCTAATTAATCTCTTGACATTTGACTAAAAGTTAAATCAGTGGACCACAAGATTAATAATGATACTTCAGCCATGAAAGCTGATCTTTCTTTCATGAGGTGCAAATGAGTTATGATCAAATGACAACAAACTTTATTACAGATCTGTCCTGTTTAATAACTGTCCCTGCTTTAAGAACTTAGCATGCTTTCTTAGTATGATATTGAATATTATGACTGCTGTACCTGACATTCTACACTTCCACCAGAAGTCCCTCTTTAGAACTTCAGGTTCCTAAAGTACCACATCCTACTAATAGCTGTCACATTTTCACACAAATCAAAGACTATTTTTATTGTTCTAAACACCACAATTCCCCTTTCACTTTAGTTCCTGAGACTCAACATCATTAAGATAAAGTTTAGGATTTGCTCTACCATATAATGGAAACTTGTTTTTAACATTCAGACAAACATCTCTGCTTATACTGCTACTGGTAGTTACTTCAGTACAGTAACTAAAAACAAGATCATAGCAGTATGGTCTGGGAAAGGTAATTCAATTCAATGTGACTGTATTGAACCTTATATATAAATCATCATGTCCTCACATGACCATCATAAAAAAAACCTGGTGACTGATTTATGGAGTATAATGAGATTCAGAAAAACTAAAAATGTAAACTCATTCATAAGTAATACTGGGCCGAAAACAGTTTACTAGATCAGCTTTGAATAACAGTGGAAACTTGAAATTACTTTTTAAACATGCTCAAAATAGCTTTTTATATAAACATAATAAATTTGATGCATTATCAGGAATAAATAGCAGCAGACAGACTATCAGAAGTTATCCACTGCAGCCTATAAGATCTATTTTCTAACAATCTCTTTTGCTCATTTCTTTGGAATGAAGATCCTTGTGAAGCAATTAAAGTCTTTGAAAGACATTTCTCTACAAGCTAATATGATCTACCCAAAGCCTTCTTATAAAAAAGAATGATCCAACAGTTAGAATGAAGAAATTTCTTGCCTTTGGATAGTACCCATGGACAAACTATACTCAGAGTTGGAAAGCACTGCTAACTAGAAAATTATTCAACTTTTTCTATTTTTAATTTGTAGAAACTACTTGAAAAACAAATCAAAAACCCCAAAACATCACAAGTAAAGAAAGAAAAGCAGCAAAAAGACTGAACTGAAAGCAAAATAAAAAATTTATATATCTGTGAATTGTATTTGAGTACAAGAATTTCGCTACATTGAGTGCTGTAGTGCACTGAGCTATTTATTACTCATCATATCCACATAATGAAGCAGCCTTACACACTCACACCACTTACTTAGCAAGCAGCCAGGCTAGACTTCATGGTTTGTCTTATCTAAATTTGTCAGTATGTCAGTGCTTGTCACTAGACACATATCTAAGACAGACAATATGTCTTTTCAGTAGACTGGTCTAGTGCCTCTCTATAGAAACAGATGCTAAACCACCATACTCCTGCAACATCTGCTTAGGAACTCATCATTTTAGCATCTAGAACAGGGCTTTCATTTTAGAGTCAACAAATGTCAACCCTTTTAATATGACAGGCACAAAGTAATATATAGCTGGTTGTTTCATGACCAGTAGAACTAAGGACACCCCTCTTCAGATCTGCATCCTGTATCTCTGCTTACCTCCATGGCAGCAAGGCACCATCCTCGTCACTGATGACTCCCTGCCCCTATTTATGAGACCTTGCTGCTGCTTTGTCCGATGTCACCCAACTATAAGCACACCCTTCAGTGTGAATTGCTCCCACAGACTGACCAAGCCTGTGGGACCACTTCATAGGTACCCTCCTCAGGCATTGACTAACACACCATTAAACTCAGTGGTTACAAACCTAAAACAGAGACTGCAGACATCCTAGAAAGAAAACAGGAAACGAACACTGAAAAGGCCATGGAGATGTATTATTTAATAAATCTTTACAGTGTATAATGTATAAGTACATATCTATATTTTGTACGTGTCATGTATAGCATGTACACTAGTGAATAATATTTAATTGATAAGCCCATTGCCTTTCCCTAAACTACAGCATTAACTTGGGTCTCTCTCATCACGTACTGATTATTCTAGATTGAATACGTATTTTATATTTTTGGACCTCTCTAGTGGACTTAAAATTGTCCGATGTCAAGAGATGGGGAAAGGGAGGAAAGAAAGACTGGCAGCCAGAAGCCAAGACCGAGAAAGAGAGGGTAACTGTCACTCTTTTAGAAGACCATGCTAAAAATGACCACAATTGTCTTGGCTTTTTAATATCTTTCCTTAACTCTTAATCCTAGTCTCCTTATTGAATTCCAGTCTCAGTAATTAAACTGAATCATATTATTCTCCTCTGATTATTAAGTGCAAATTGTCATTAATGTTAACAGAACAAATGTTTAATAACTGATAACATAAGTACAAGCCATTTTAAATTCCCTCTGTGACTTCAGTTGCATATGCTATTCTCCATTTCACCTTTAAACATTTTAAGTGGTTATCAGTACATGTCTGATGTATTGTAACACAAAAGGGCACAGTTCAGGGAAGAGAGAAATTAATACTAGGCAATCCACCTTCCATGAAAGTTGCTGAAATGCACAACCATATCATTTCTATTAACAGGAAATCACAGAAGTAGTAATGCAGAAAGTGCCATCATGCAAGATTTTCTTGAGAAAGGGGAACTTCAATGTGTAAGCTACAGCCCTTTAAAAAAAAAAATCTATCACCTCATACAAATCCTTTGAGCGAGAGAGTTCTGAAGGCTAACAGGCACAAAAAGGAACAGTGACGTGGGTCTCTAAATGATCTCTCTGTAAAAATAGAGTTTCTTGGCAGCTGAAAAAAGGCATGCACAAAATCAGAAAGAAATCTTCATTGCTAATGTCTTGACTCTTAGATACAAAAATCTTGATAGGACTGACCACCTAACCTGAGTTCCTTCTAATGTTCAGCAAGTATCTACAGTTTTTAATTTCTGAAGCTCCATATATACATGAATTAATTATCACACTGTAATGGGGAAATAAGGGAAATTGATGACCCATAATACTCTGTCTTCAGCCATTTTTTTTTAACACAGGAGAATAGCTCATGAATGTTGAAAACCTTCATTAACAGCATGGACAGAGTGTAAATAGGATGTAGTAACATCCATGTTCAGCAAGTTTACAGATGACATTGAAATGAGGAAAGCAGCTGATGTGATGAAGGATTGAAGGATCCAGAAAGATCTCAAGAAGCTGAAGAGCTCAAAAAAGGGCTGCCAGAAACCTTTTAAAGCTTAACAAATGCAAAGTTCTGCACTTGGGAAGGAACACATTTGGATAATAGTACAGGCAGAGGGTGAAAATACACAAATCATGTAGTCCACTCTCCTAAACATCTTGGCTGCCCTTCTCTGGACTTGCTCCTGTCTGTCAATGTCTTTCTTACAGTTTGGAGCTCAAAACTAGACACTATAATGAATGGAGGAGAATAATCACTTTCCTCAACCTTCCTGTTTTTCTTTCTTATCGCAGCCCTCTTTTGCCTTGATGGCTGCAAATGCACACTGTTGACTCATGTTCAACTTTTCTATTTGGACTCCGGGATATTTTTCTGCAAGAGGGAGCTCAGTTTTCATTTTACTAGATTGCATTCTTCTCCATCACACACAAGTCATTCAAAAATGAGAAATTAAATGTCAAAGATATGGGGGCAGAAGTTTAAGTATTTTCCTGATGTGAACACCATATATTTACAGACAGCAATGCAAAGGATATAAAGCCCTCCAGTTTGCACAGAATAACTTCTCTCCCATCTCTCCCATTTTAATTCAAAGAAAATCTAATAGTCTGCAATTATGAGATCAATACTCTCATAACATTCTTGCAAACCAAATTTTAGAAGTTCCTTACTTGACAATTAGACCCTCAATCAATAAAGCAGTGGCCAAAATCCAGGTTTCCCATAGTCTGAAGATTAGCCAATGGGAAAAGGGATGAGACAAGATGGGGACATCTGACTTGAGATAAATTATTTTTGGCTGCTGTGCTGCTTTCTCTAGTGTGGTTGCTGAAGTTCAGTGAGCCCAAGTCAGTGTTATCTAATCAGTATTAGTCTGAAAATATTACTGGAGTCATTATGACATAGCACAAAAAAAGACTTTAATATTATTTCTATCCTGCTTCCTTAATTTGGAAACTAGCACAACTGAAGAGATGCGTTTCATTTTCGGAGCAGATGAGAAATGAAAGAGCACAGACATACTACCAGCAGCATAAAAAGCACATAGGAGTTTGCTCTGTAGAACAATAAAGAAGAGATATTTAGGGAATGGAGGCACTTCTGCCATGCTGTTAAATAGTTTTGCACCTAATTTGCCACACAGAAAGGCAGAGTGTATTACTTCAAGTAAGGCATGCCAATTATGTATGTGCTTACAGTGCTTGTGGGACTTGAACAAACTTCTTTGCATTGTGTAGTTTTAACAAGTTACCCTGCTGCAACTCAGGTCAATGCCAGCCTAGAATTTTGCCTTACAGAGAGCAGATGTACCTAAAGATAGTAAAAGCTGCACATATATCTACATCCCAAGAAACCCCAAGCAGTTTCTAAGTGTGATAGGCAGTTTGGTGAGAAATAACCAAAGAATCAGAATCCTATGAACCAGTCCTTTCCAAATTAGTCATAGTATTCTATTTTTTCTTTTTTTTTCTGGCTCTGTTCTCTACTACCACTAACTTGAGAGTGGATATGTTTGCAACAGGGGAGAGGAATATATTATTAGCAACAATATTAAGTTCCAGTTTGTCTCCTGAATAATGGCACTGCCCATTCAACCCCTTAAGAGTAAAAAAGGTTCAGGAATCCAGCTCTCTTGCTTTCTGGGTCAGTGTTATAACTACTATGGTAATTATGAAAATGAGGACATGACTCCTACTACCCATCTTGATGGATTCATAGGCTGGTATGTGTACCAACAAGTAGTACAAATGGTAGCATAGATCTATATTGCTAGATGTCACTCACTCATTCATGATAAACAAAACAAATGCTATCAAAATATATGTCTCTAAACAAGGTCTTAGATTTATATTGATTTCCAACAGCAGAAACCTTTTCTTCAGAACCAATTTCTAAATAAAAGGAGATTAGATAACAAAACACAGTGAAACGAATCATGGAATCATAGAATAGTTTGGGTTGGGAGGGACCTTTAGAGGACATCTAGTCCAAACGTCTCCTAATGGGCAGGGACATTTTCAGCTAGATCAGGTTGCTCAAAGCCCCATTGAACCAGACCTTGAATGCTCTCAAGGATGGGGCATCCTACTAGTCTCCAGGCAACCTGTGCCAGTGTTTCATCACCCAACTTAGGTGGTAAGCATTTCTTGAAGACATGCAATGGTTTGTAGACTAAGACTTCATAGTCAGTTTGGGTTCCACCTCATTAGTCTACATCATTAGACTGGAACAGAAGCTATTTCTTAAAGTGTGAAGAAATGCTGTACAACTTACCCTTTCACAGGTTTAACCAGTGAGAAAAGGAAGAAGTTGCAGAGGTCTCTCTGCACTCTACACTGTTATGGTCAGAACTCTAGCCCATGCCTTCCTTCCCAAGCCATTCTTCATTGGCATAATGCAATTTTCAGTTAGTAATTCTTTTGTAAGCACATTTTCTTGGAAGAACAACTTTCTAAAAGTTAAATTTGTAATCAAATCAGCAAGGAAGGAAGAGGAAATGATGATGAGGACATCAGTCACAATGCGATTATCCAACAACCACTACAAAATCTAAACAGAGAGAAGTTTAGTTTCACACAGTGCCAGGTACTACAGACTGGGAAACATCTACAGTGAGGAGAATAAAGATGACATACCTTCTTCAAAGAGTATCATCATGTTCGTGCTTTTGCTAGCAACGATATTATTCAGTAAGGCAATTACAATTTGCATTGTATTCCCAAGTATACTGCTCTGGTGTCTCTGCAAAAACAAAACAAAACAGTACAAAAAATAATAAATCTAGAATTCCTTTTGCAAGGTTAGAAGACTATTACCTTAAAAACGTGATAATACGAAAGCAGTACTTTCTCAATCCCTTAAAATTCAACATTTAAAATACTGTAAAACCAGCCAAATATCTTAGTAGATAACATCAATTTCAGGGACCCTGATCTACAACCTTAGACTAAAACTTCTACCATGTTCTTTTAAACTAAAAGAATTCTTATCTAGATCTAAAATGTTAGGACATTTTAAAATGGCACAGAACTTTATCGACCTAAATCTCTATATATTCAGAACCAGAAATAATTCCCTTGTATGATATTTCTTTTATTAATGGCATTAATTACTCTTAGTAATTAATTAATGGCACTGTTACTATTTTCAGTCTCAGGTTGATAAACCCATCATAAGTGTACTTGTTGTTTTTCTTTGTACAAATTCATGATTTTACAGACACATTAAAGATCTATGACTATATTGAATTGCATCACTTTTTCAATGTCTTTCTTATGCTTGATGATTGCTTTAGTGATTTTTCACAATTGTTGAGACTACATTGCGGAAGGCACCAAGGTTTATAAAAAAATTTATTTTCTTCTGTTATATTCACTACACTTGCACACTCAGGCTGAAAAGGACGGATAAGGCAATGCAACCAAACCATTTATATACACACTAGAGACAGTAATAACTCAGATAACTTCCAAGAAGCCAAAATCGGACAAGCCTTGACAAATCTGAGTTTAGATGTAAATATAAGCCTGAGTACTTTTCAAATCTCCCTAGAAGGTTCGGGAAATATTTTGTCCAATTTTCAGACTCAAAGTCAAACAGAAATAAGTCAAAGTGAAAATAACAACTAAGAAAAAATTGTCATGTTTCATGCATCATAGGTTTGTCACATGCACTTAGGTAACTTCCACACTTCCTTTTCCCACCAAATCTCTCAGTATATTGGTATTGCTCAACTACTTCACTGCCACAGAAAACACCATGTATTAAGGTCCATCTCCTACCTGACAGTAGAAAGTTGAAAAAAATTTATGATTAAACTTGTCTGAAGTTAAGCATTTCAGATGGCAAAAATCACTTCAGTTCTTTAGAATACAGTCAAAGGAATACTTTCTGTTTCTGCACTAAAAAAATAAAATATTATTTCCTATAAATACCATGAAATATATATGTCAGGGTATAAAACATTAACAGACAATTAAATACATACACAGCCTCCTCTTCAACCTCACATTATACGAATTTTCTATCCACACTAGAGTACTCTAAAATAGATCATAAGGAGAAGAGACAAGGAAGAGTGCCTCACAACCTTTTGAAGGACTGTAGTTTCCTACCCAACCCTTAAAAATATACATCCAAGAGCTCTTTAATTCTATCTTTTTTATCTAGCATTTTGAGATGTCATTTATTATTTCTGTTCCTCTAAAGGTCTGAAATACAGCCCGATAAATTCAAAAGCAAAGCTGGAAAGTATAAATACAAGATTCCTCAAAGGATAAGGTAACCAATACAGAAAACAGAAACCATAAAGCCATGGTACTAAAAATAAATTTGAAGTTATTTTCCTACAGATAGCTGAAGGATAAGAAAAACATTATTTTTAAAATATCAACAATGTGTTTATCTGGTAGTCTATCATCACAGTATCTTATTAATTCTCCCAAAGAACATCTGGAAAACAATACATTAAATAGCAAGAATGACTGTTTGTGCTACTGAGGATAATGACACATACACTGAGAATATAACATTAACATATGCAAAAAAATCCCTAAGCATCAAAATGAGAGCTGACTCAAATATTTTCTTTGCAAGTACAATATTTCTAGTACTCCTTCATATACTTGAAGTAAACACCTTCTAGTAAAATTCCCCTTTCAGATATGCAATTAGAGGAGAAGCTGTTAGTTGTTTATGATAGCAATCTTTTGCATTCACCAGGTTAGTAACATTTCAGTGAAGCCATCTTTGCTTTTACTGGACATCAGTAGTGCTGTGCAACCCTCTGCTGAAAGACTAGCATTGATGTTTTTGCTTATATCAAAGCATAAATAACAAAACTTATCTTACCCTAAATACATATAAACAAGAATTCAAGATGCAATGTAGATATCTTGAGGAAGGAAAATAGTATCTTAATGAATTAAATAATCATACAAATGGTATACTCAGCTCTACTACTACTGATATAATGTATGTTCCATGATGCGTTTTGACAAGATATTAGGTTCCAAGAAGCTACAGGTAGGCTTCACTTATCTAAGCCACCACTGATTGCTGTTAGACTCAATTTTAGAGGTTTATATAAAAATACTTAACTTAATAAAAATATTTAACTAATCTATCAAGAAGCAAAGCTGATCTAATTTATGTGCACAGCACCACTGACTGTGGACATTTAATGAACAGCACACTTGACAGGTTTAATAAAACATAGTATTTGCCAGCAGAGATAATTAGAATTGAAGCAGTAAAATTCTAGTGTTTGGCAACACAGATGAAACAACTTCATTAAAATGTACAGCTTTGGCGAATGAAAGGCAGGAAAGCAATGGACCCTGAAGAATCAGCCTTCCCAAAACTAATTGCTTCAGTGCTTAAAAAGGACAGCTATGAAATACCAAGGGCATAACATGGAAATACTAGTATTAAAAAAAAGAAACCACAGAAGATAAATCAGGCTTTTCAAATAGGACTGAACTGTATTTAGGCCATTAAACTTTTCATTCTAATTTTGAAGGGTTGTACTTCCACCAAAGGAATCAGTTGAAGCGTTTATTTAAAACAGTTAGGTAAAAGGGTGTGAAGTAGCAAAGAGGGAGTAAGAATCTTGGCAAGATACTATGGCTAAGGGTGCCTTTACTCAACCTTTAAGTGGATTAGAACTTAGAACAGCACTAGGCAAACTACAGTATTTTAATTACATTTTAGATAACAAAAGGGATTGCACTTGTTATAAGAGGTTTCCAATTTGGGAGACTTCACATACACGTCTCCTACTTATTTATGTAAGAAGGCAGAAGAGAAAGCCCTAATGCTATGTATACAGATATGCTGTAATTAAATCTTACACTACATACCACAGTACTCCTGCTCATTCAATATAATCAGAGTCATTAAATTCTCCTTCTCAAGCTTACATATGATCTATGGACATAAGTTAGGTAAATAAGGGGACATAAGAAGATAAAGGCTTCATTTGTCATACACTAAATCCATTGAAAAAAGGAAATTATACAAATGAACCATATTCAAATTATAGTTTTTTACATATGCCATTTTTATCTGAAGATTTTTTGTCACAGTATGGTTGATATGAAATAAACCAAAGCATTAATGCTAACGAAGACCTCTTTACAGCAATATCGTTTAATAAAGCATTCATTCTAGCTTATTTTGATTTGCTATTACTTTGTTTAAGAAACAGAGGATCAGAAACTTTTCTAGATGGGTAATTTAATCTTCAACATTTTGTGGTTTTCGATTCATAAGACTACCTATCTACAAACTGAAAGCATATAAATATGGATCTCCAAGGTAATACTACTTTCCTTATAAATGATCTAAACCAGAAGTAAGCACAGTCATGTATCTTGCTACCCTGCTTTTCAAAAATTAGCCTTTTCCAAAAGTACAGTTCTACCAGAACTAATATTTCCAAATACTTCCCTCTGGGTATGGTCACATAAAAAGGAGCAACTATTAATCTGACAACCAGTTTCTAGAATGACCATGCCTTTCAGATGTATCACAACTGTGACATATTCAGTTCACACATAAAGATTTTAAGTCTTGCAATTTTCACAGGAATTCCTGCTGGAATACTGAAAAACAAAGAGCATCTGCATTCTTAGTCAATAAGTGCTTAGGCAAAGTCAGTTGAGGATAGGGAGAAAGTAGTGGTTTTGAAGGACTAAGGAGAAAGGAAACCATTAATAAAAACCTAGAATGTCAGGAATCAACCAACAGAAAGCAGCAGAATTAGTCTTAGATTTTGTTCTAATATCCACTGCAGCAGGCAATGCAAAATTTCACAATCTTACATTCACTGTTACAGATGAATTGCAAAGCAATTACGCAGCAGGTCTTAAAATAGAGTAACATTTCTTCTTTCTACAAAATTGCACCTAAATTTCTAGCAGCGATGAAACCTCAAAGCTTATTCTTTAGCACCGAAAAACCTTAGTGAAAGAACTCCACTCTCATGGAATATTTTCTTTACTGTCCACAGAGGGAGCCTGAGTAGGCTCCTCCCTCAAGCAGAGTCAGGCTTGTTCACAGAGAGGACACTCAGAAGGAATTTCATCTAAAAACAATTTCCCCTTCATCTAGAAAGAAGTAGCCAAGCAAATTAGCTTCCTCAGGATTAAAACTATCCATTGTGAATAACACTGAAGTTTCCTTAAAAGAAAAATTTAAACACAACTGAACAGACAGTACAGAAAAAAATCTATACAGATATCTCACTCCAGAGAATCAAACTTTCTGTTACCAACGAAGATCCAGTACTCTTGAAGAATTCATGCTGGTACACTCTGAAGTAAGCGAAACTCTACAAGTAATAGATACCACCACAGCAGTGACTTCATATTTAGAATCATAAATCAGTAGATGCTTTGGAGAGTCTCAAGCAGTGAAGCATTGAACTGCAAAGTCACTTGGGAGCTGCAATCAAGCACTATGCCAAAAATTACCATACCAAAATATTCACTTATCAGACTTGCATTTTCAGCATTCATTAAAAGCTACTTCTTAAAGAACTCAGAATGACAGATACCAATCAACAGACACTTTTTTTCCTACATGGATTTTCCTTTGATGCAAAAGACACTTTGGCACCACAAGGAAAAGAAGTCTCTTATACTCTGTTCATTAATCCATCATCAGCTGTTAAGGAATTTAATAATAAAATAATTAATTTTAAATTAAATAATAAGCTGTTACTCTGCCTCTTCTCCCTCAGAACCTACTCCCATATCCATAGCTAACTAGTTGCTAAAGCAGTATTTAAAAGCAAAAACAGATACTGACTCAGTTTCTGTTGCCTACTGAGGTGTGCAAGATTGGGATTGAAATGCCTTTCCTGACATTTTCCATAACTGAAAAAAAACCCCTGATAAAAAAAAGAAACCTGAGGAAAAGCTATGCTTTTACAAGGAAGCAAAAAGGATGGAAAAAATATCCATTGTCCCTCTTAATCTCAAATCGAACGTTTTATTCTTCGTACTCACAGACTTCCTTTAAATTCAGTGGTGTTGGTGAAAAAGGTGTTGAATGAGAAGCCATGGGCTGACAAAGAAGTACAGGGAAATTGCACCTGTCTGAATGGGGAAAGAATGCTTTTCTCTACCACAATTTATTTGGGTTGAGACATATATTCAAGCTGTCAAAAGTGGCAGGAAAAACACATTTACATGCTTAATATTTTTTACTTCATTCTCTGCTTATGCCTTCTACCCTCAAAATACTATTTAGTTTGAAAAGCATTGCTTTTTTCTCCACATATTCACATTTACTTAATCTGTAATTGCAACAGAGAAAGTTGTTAACTAGTTTATTCAAGTTATATTAAACTTGAAAACAACGAAGGGCTGTTAAATCAAAAGGGAACATCTGCTGAATCTTCTGTTACTAGAATCATGGTATAGTCTCATTACATTTGGCACATTCAAAATATGCCATTCCTCAATTTCTATTATTACTTATTTCAGGGATTATTTAAGTAGCTGATCACTAGTCTGAAAGACATTAGGAAATTTTCACTTTATATCTTTTTTTTAAGCCAGTCTGTACATCTCATTTGTGGACACCTGTTCACAGAGATTTTGCATGTTCCCAAAGAGATATATATTTAGAAAACAAGCATACTCAACAACCAGGCTCTACCAATTACCAATCTACTCAGCTCAAGTAGTACACATACTACTGTGCATGGATGTCCTAGGAAACTCATCTTCCAGCCTTTCCCCACTCAAGTTACTTCTAGAGTAGCTACATCCGTTAGCTGACACCAAGGCACCAAACCACATGGCAGGAAACAGGGGAGCACTAACAATATTCCTCAGCGAACAGACTGGCAGAAATGCTGAAGAGTAAAACAGCCAGCATTATTATCCCATGAGACAGAGGACATTTCTTTCATGTTTCTGTCCTGGGCATAGACAGACAAGCAATTATGAGCTAAGCAAACTATATTCCAACTAAGACACTAAGCAGTCAAGGCAAGAGAAATTATGAACGGATTGCTGCAAATGAAAACTCTACATTGCAAAACACTGTGTTTATTAAGTGGAAAAAAAAAATAAATAAGTCTATTAATGACTGCAGTGCTTTTTCGTGGCGTTATACTCAATAAATATTATCTCTTAAACAATAAGGTTGTCCGTTTAGTAGTGAAATTCATGTGTACTCTAAAGAAATATTATAGTGAGATTTTATTTGGTATGATTTTTCTGAGCTTAATATCCATGGTCAGGATGAGACAATTCATGACTGACTCAACAATTAAATTACAACAACTTTCAAATCACTATTCTCGCCTCTTCCTTCTAATATTGCAGAAGATTACAGAATTGGGTATCTCCTCCATTTTAGCATTTTTGTTTCCAGATGACTAAACACTGAAAAAAAGTAGAATGCATAGTAGACTAATGTATGTGTTGGGTTTGTTGGTTTGGGGGTTTTTTGGGAGTTTTTTGACCAGTTAATTAAGGACTATGGACATCAGCAAATCTTTACCATAATTACCTTATTAAATACTTACAAACCCAGAAAACAAAAAATATTTTTAGTATGTTACAGTATCTTTGAGAACTACAGGAATGGAGTTTATGGGCAAACTATCTCTATAAAGTTCCTTCTTCCATAAATTACTGGTATATAATCTTTATTCTCTATCTCAAGTTAATGTTCCTGATAAACAGTATGTGCGTTACACAAACACACTTTCACACCCCATGCATCACAGTGTTATCTTGGCATTTATTCAAGAACTTCAAGATGAATGTATTTTCTTCTTGTGCCAGGCTGTGGATATGAATTCCAAGAACAAAAGGAGCTGAGGTGGATTGAACAGAACGGAACTATGATAGTGGAGCAAGGTTAGAATTCAGAGTAGTCCTAACTCTGTGTGTGTACCACAGTGATTAAAAAGTGGATTTGATACACATATTTAAGCTAAATAAGACTTGAAGCATTTGTTACCTCTCTTAATGTCAGTTTATAAACTCAAGTATTTGTACTAATCCAGGCCTAAAAATACAGTGTTTATATAGCCATCAAAGGTTTCACTGCTTTCAGAGGAAAAAGGAAACTACTCTGGTACTAAGAGCCATGTTTGGGTACATTTGGAAGGAGCAGTTTGTATTCACAGCCAGAGAACTTCTCAACTGGAACAAACGATAATAATTTAAGAAGATAGCAAAAGGAAGTACAGTTTCTTACTCTATGTAAATAGTAGAAACACTTTCTCTTGTAGACACAACAGGAAGGAAATTTACTGTTATGCAAAAATCTCCCACAGACACATAAGCCACTCATCAGCCTAACTTGGTGTCCAACAAGCAAGCCACCAACCCAATTTCCTAATTAAATTCTGTGCAAGATTAACATAATTTTGCTTTATTACTGTTTACCAGAAGAAATAGGATGTAGTCAAGATGAAAAATTAAAAAGAACAAGTAAATAAATCTAGAGACTAGAAAGAGAGAATTTCCAGGTTAAATGACCATATCCTCTCCTTGCTTAAATTTTTCCAGGATATTGCTGCAGTTTCCAGACTCTATAGAGTTTGCTTTTATATTAGTCATGCCTCTGGCACCAGAACCAAAGACACCGTATGCATCTTGGTTATCTTGGTCTGGAACAGAAAAAGCATTTTTTCACTATGTTGTGATTTTTATTCGTTTATTTGTTTTCTTCCTGCTTTGCATTTAATTCTTATTCTGTCTGTACCTGTGAACCTAGGAAAAGTGAACACAAAGTTCACTTTAGTATGTCACATTTCAGGCACATACATATCAGAAACATACTTGTCAAGTGACAGCCCCATTTTAGCTCTATAAAATACTGACAGCATGAATGCAATAGCAGTCACAGGAATTATATCTTCCAGCCACTGGAATTCACTGATATTGAAAGACAACTGTTTCCTTGGCCAGCAATAGCCTGCTGGTTATGCTAGGCCACAGAATAGCATCTGAAAGAGAACTGATGAGAAGGAAGGAAAATGGAGAAAGAAATGACAGCTAACAAGAATAACAATCATAATAATTATTATTACTCAAAATATACTTACAATATGAATTTTATAATAAATTTTTATGTGCTAATAGATTAGTATTCTTGTGAATTTAAGATGGGATCTAAGTAAAAGAGAATAGATATAGATCGCATATAAGGAAGAAATTATTCACAACAAGGGTGCTGAGACACTGGCACAGGTTTCCTAGAAAAGTTATGGATGCCCCATTCCTCTAACTGTTCCAGGCACGGCTGGACAGGACTTTGAGCAAACCGGTTTAGTGAATGACATCCCTGCCCAGGGCAGAGGTGTTGGAACTAGATGATTGTTCAAAATTCCTTCCAACCCAAACTATTCTATGATTCTTTGAATTAGTTCTCATCACTCAGAATATTAAACTAAGAAGAGAAGACAAAAAACAGTAATTGCTCCACTGAGTGCATAAAAAAGAATATAGCAAAATGAATTTTGGACTAGTTTGAGCCTTGCTCCCATGGTGGCAATCTCAACAGTGCCAGGCAGTAGACAGCCTGAAAAATTTACAATCCCTCAGCACTACAGGGTCAGCTGATACCCCACTGATACTCCCTGAAGCACTCTATGCACTTGCCTGGCACAACCCAAACACCACTTCTGAAAACTCTTACTCTCACCTGTTCTGAAGGCAATTCCTACATTGCAAAGAAGAGCAAAGACACAATTTTAAATTTAGAAGCTTAACTCACATCTACCAGAATACAAGGAAATGAAACCAATTCTGCTTCTCATAAGCATATGCGAAACAGTATCAGATGCTATGACTTTTTAAAAAGTATACCTCTTGCTGCTAAATATGATATCACATTTAATTTATTCCATTTTCATCAGAGATTAACAGATGATTCAAAGACAGAATCAGAAATGGCTACGTTCAGCAAAATAGGAGGCTCTTCTAAGCAAGACCTACTTCCTTCTCAAAGACAGAGGAAGTTATACTGCTTTTTGTTATTACTGTTATTAAGAATATATTGAATAGCATTTTTCTTTTAGCACATCTTTCCAGGATAATCTCCAAATAAATTTTTATAGTTTTCTTCATAGTCTCACCCCATCTCTTTACTCAAGTCATTTCTATTTACATACCTACATACAGATTCAAGAAATCAACTCTAAGAACACAGGTTCAAAAATTGCCATAGTTTATGAAAATAAATTCTACTTAATGACAGAGATACATTTCAGTCATCAATATGTGGGGTATTTCCAAGCATAGGTTCAATTCAAATCTTCCTGATTTTCACCACTGCCAAGGCAATTATTGCCAGGAAACACAGGAGATTCCAGTGCCTTCAGGGTGTAACACAGTGCCTTCAACCCCTTAAAGACTGATTTCTTTTTGCCCCTCATAAAGCTCATTTCAGTAGCAAACAGGCACTAAATGATTATATAAGAACTTATATCTATTGCTTTATAAGGAGGACAGAATCCATTAAAATGTATCTACAGACACATGAATATACATACACATGTTTTCTGATAAATTATTTCAACTCTGACATACAGAATTCAAATGAAACTATTCTAGCAACACTGAAAAATCGATGACTTGAGACTCTATGCTGTTTCAAAATGGAGCTAGACTTTCAATGTCCTCAAATGTTTAAGACTTCCAACAAACATTTCCAGTGTGCACCGACACACTCACTAGGTTATCACACCGCCTGTATCCCATGGTGGTTTGCTATCTTACAAGAAATCTAGAGGACTTCAGATCTTCCATTTCTCCTCATTTTTAGTGACAGTGCAGATCATCTGCAACAAGGCTCTGCAACAAGGAAAATTTAGTATATACAAACTGAAGCAACGTCAGTAAGAGATGGTGAGAGATGTTAGTAAAACATCTTGCTTTGGAGTCAAAATATTTATTTGGAGCTTCAGAAACCCAGAGTCAGCCATTTCCTCTAGGGTGATTCTGAACTTGGATCTGCACTTGGGCCCTTCCCCTAAAGCATTCCTGAATGACATACCATGGGCTACCCTGAGGTCTGCCTTTCTCCCAGAAAATTAATCCTGAACAAAAGAAGCCTTTCTCAGTGAAACATACATCCAACTTGGAATAACATAATGAAACACTAAAATAACCCCTATATTTCCTCCCCCAAACAACAGACTGGAATCCTGAAAACAAATGGAGCCATGACCACAGAATCACAGAATATTCTGAGGTGGAAGGGACCCACAAGGATCATCAAGTCCACCTCTGAAGTAAATGGCCTGTACAGGGATCAACTCCACAAGCTTGGTGTTCTGACCAACTGAGCTGATCAGCAAGGTTCTGCTGCTCTACCCAAATCATCTACCAGCAAAGAGCAGTTTTATTCCCATATGAATTCATAGCCTTAAAAGGAGTTGGATATTTTTAGATCAAAGTAGCATTTTGATGCTAAGAGAGAAGCATAAAATATCATCGAGAACTAAATTTAATAACTCTAGAGGCCAGACAGAAATTTTAGCCCATACGTGGTGTCACACAATGTGTCATTGCACTGTAAAAGAAAAGGATAAAGAAAAATAATAAGAAAGAAAACAAAACCCAACTTAAAATCCCCACAAAATCAAACCAAAAAAAGTCCACAAAAACCTGAAGAATTGTATCACTGGATTAAGACAGCATAGAAACATATTTTATCTGAAGAAATTAAAATATGAACTTTTTTGGAACACAGAATACTAGTAATAACTAAATTAACAATTTTTAATTACTCATAATAATCTACTTCACAATTATTAGGTAGCTATATTAGTCTTTTACTTCATTTCATTCAATCCTTTCTCCCTGAACAGTTATTCATACTGAAAAATGTGTACAATAGATGTGAGGGAATAAAAGGATCAAAGAGGAAAATAGCTAAAATATATCTGAAAAGCCGGTAACAGAAATTTTACAAAAGTCAGGGAGAGGAGACTAGAGTATCATTAGCCATTTTCATATCCTAATGGAACATGCAAGTTTCAGTCTGTTAATAAGAGTGGGTCCATGGCAAAGAGCCCAAATGAGGTCTGAGAAAGCATAATGTACCTTTAATGATTGAAATAGCAAGAAAATTAAATCTAATCATGTTTCATTAAGCATACTTTAGGTCCCATTTTTACTAAATTATTCTATTATGATTTCCCAACTGTCTGTTGAAATAACCTTTTACAGCAATCTAATTCACCATCATAAACAAGTCTCATTTCTCACAATGAAGCCTCCTGGGATTAGTGAGAGGAGATGGAAAATCTAAACCTTGCCAATCCTGCAGCCACTAAGGTAACCACTCAGGGAGACAAAGATTTTTGTTTTCCTATTTGTGGCTGAGATCATTAAGATATAATTAGAAACGTATTCATGAGTATCAGAGTGTCTGTTATGGAGATAGCATTCGCCCAACAAGCATCCTCTATACCAGTCTTTAATAAGCATGGGAGCAGGCATAATCCCCACTTCACTCTCTGGAGAGTTCTGCATTAAATGGACTGCATTAGACATCCCTCTCACTCCCTGCTTTTTAATGGAATCTCATATATGCATCCAGTATTTTCTCAGACTCCATTGTTACCATCAAAACTGCTAGTCTGTTTGCTTTCAGCAATATGCTCCTGCAGTGCCATCCAGATGTGAGCCCTAAAGATAGCTACGTGCAGGGAATTTAAATCCTGCTCCAGAACTTGACATAGGGCAAGCAAATGTAGAACTTGAGAATATACAGTAAGAAATGGATTGCTTACAGAATGATCCTTGGTTCTCTGCAGCAGTGAAAGGAGCTATCAGCCCTCATACATGTCCTTTCTGCTTTAGTCAAATGAATGAAATATGCACCAAGGAGAAAGGATACTTTACTCTAATAGATAACTGAAAGAAATCTGTTTTTCATTTGGAAAGACCTTTATTATTGCCAAACTCCATATCAAATAACATAACAGCAACAGAAAATTAAAAGCAATGTCACCCACCAAATAGTGCTTAAGTATCTGCCACAGGGATCAATTTAGAGCCCTCAGATAAACTGCAGAGTTTAACTTGTCAGTCAACATATTCAGAATCACAATGTTTGAACAGGTTGTTATCTTATTTGGTAGTCAGGAGTTTGAAAGGAACTCAGTATACAAAAGAAAGAAAAAGAGTTGTAGGGCACCACTTTGCTTCCTGTACCCATATGATCAGTAAAGAAATACTTGATCAAAACACCCAAGGGGCAGAAACTGAATCCTTGTAATATAAACAGGGGACTCTTAAGAGGAAAGGAAAAAAAAAAAATTACCAAAATTTCAGCTGAGCCTTTGAGATGATGCTTTATTATAATTGTAACTAGAAAGCTACAGTGAGTAAACTAAGATTGCACCATGGCAGGTTTAATCTTTTTGCATACATATGCCTAATGAATCTACCTTAGCAAAGCAATGATTTTTAAGCTTACCTACAAAAACATTTTATAAAACAAAATATATTTAGAAACTAAGCATATACTACAATGAGTAAATGACTACCGTTAAAAACAGAAAGTCAAAAGCAAATTGTTTTGCTTTGTGGAAGACTGACATTCTAAAATCTAATTATCACCCTGCAATACAAACTCTTCAGGAAGACATTAACACAAGGAATGCATAAAGAATACATGACTGAAGCCAAACCAGACAAATTTCTAGATAAATGATCAGAGTTCAGATGCATAATGTGGAAACCTCTGCCAGCCAGAAACCATTCACAGACATACAATATTTTTTTACAAACTCTATTATGAAATACACAATAGCTCAGTACCACAGTCATCAGAATGCAGCTGGTCAATAAAGGTACTGTCAGCAACTGCCATATTCCTATGCCAGTATTTAGATGAGATTAAGAGATGTTTCTCAGCTGTTTGACAGAACAGTGTTAATGTCACAGTAAAATTTTGGTCATAAGATCAATAAATCTTACTCTGAAAAACATGCATCCTAGATTTACTTCAATATATATTTTCCCTTAAATTTTTCTCTTTCTCTTGACACGTTCATTAGCAGGAATTGTGAATTAGCAATTTGCTCTTAATCAGCCTGACAAACATGAAGTTTGGAAGAACTGAGATTTTGTGTTAATATTGCTTCTACAGAAAAAATAAATTAATTTTTAAATGTAGACAATAATCACCTTGGGTAAACATTGATGGTGACTCCTTTCTGTATGACCCATTTAAATTTTTTCAAAACATTTAAAGAAATTATGGTAAGGTCATGATTTCTCCCTATACCTTGATAGCTAAAGGTCATAGAGGACACACTTTGGTACTAGACTTGAGAAGTCTCACATTAGAAATAATCTGTCTTTCTGCAGCACCTACGTTTCACACATCTGCATTGTGGTGCTACAGCCCCTCCCCTTCCCCAGGTCACCACGTGCCCCTCAGCTCCCGCTGTGACACAGGGAGTGGCCAAAGTGGGCTGGGAGAGAGGAAATGCTGCAGGGCTGCACTCCAGCCAGCAGTTACAGACAAAATTAGGCCTGCTGGCTTCCCCAAGCTGTTGTTCTCCCACTCGCTCTTCTGCTGCTCAGAATCACAGAACTCTGGGCACCAGGCACATTTCTTCTATTTTACATCACACCATACAGCATGAAGAATACTTACAAGGTCACAAAGACTTTGAGATTGCTAACATAAATAATTTGAGATTGTCACACACAGAAATATATATATATGTGTATATTTTATATATTACACACATGCATGCATATATATATATATATAAATATTACAGAACTACAATCTATTGGAAAAGAATTAAATAAACAAAATTAAATGTGTCCAAGGTGTGGGCACTGCCAGACTGTAAGAATAGGAAAAAAGCTTAAAGAATGGGAGGTGAGATTTATCAGTTACTGATAAAAGTGGGGGAGGATGAACAATGAAAGATAAAGAATTTAATTTGTTTAATTTTATTCACAGCAGAACCAGTTACCAGTCTAGAAGATTAACTACTTTAGTTGCATTACTTAAATCAAAATGTAGAAATGCAGTAAATGCTACAAACTAATGGAGGAAAGGGGTATGACAGAAGTAAGATGGATTCTGAAGATGGTGATGCCAGAAAAATCTCTAATTAAAAAAGAGTACAATTATCTCTTTACCTATCCCCAACCACCTCCCAAATATTTTTTCCCTAAGTGGGAAAATTGTCTAATTATAATGACGGAGTGATGCTTTGATGTAATAAAAATTCTGCAAAAATGTGCTACATTAAACATTGACAACTCTGAAACTTGTTCATAAACAATGGGTAAATGGTAATTCTTGAAGAACTTAAAGAATGACCCAATTTCTTTGTGAATTCCCCAAATTACTGTTAATTTTTAACTCCTGTGTATTAATACCAGCATATTCACAGACAGCCAAATAAACAGCACAGACTGAAAATTAACCTCATATCTCAGAGCTGTGTATTTTTAACTTGTTAATTTCTTTAAGAAACAACTTCCTTTGGAAAACAAGTCAATTTTTTTAAGTCATAAAAATTTAAACTGGTTTCTCACACAAAAATGGGAGCTGTAAGACAAATTTCTGAAGCTAGTCACAAAAATCTTACAACACAGTAGGGCTCCCATGCATTCATTTTTAGTATATAAAGCAGAATCTGATGCAGTTCAAATAGAAGGTCTACTTACCCTAACAACATTTCTAAAACGCTCGACAACAGAAGCAGCCCTACAAGACACGTATACTGAAAACTTTCTTCAGCCTCCAGGAATACACAGCCCAAGGACTTTGAGCCAGAAGAAGACTTTATAAACATAATAGCTCTCAATGGATTTTTCCTCCATTAATTTGTCCAGTCAATTTTTTAATTCAAGTAAACTGAGCATGCCATGGAGCGGAGCTGAGAGTTGAACATAACCCTACAGAAAACAGTATCACCTTTTGTCAAGTTTTCAGATCTCAACTGAAAGTTTTCTTTAATTCTCACAATACAGAACTTGTATGAGTAGAGACAGTGAGCACCAATATTGTTCCCTATTCTGCTGACTATGCCATGTATATGTAAAGATCACACTTGCCCCTCAGCCACCACCTTCCAGATTAAAGCATACAGAAGAATAATCTCTTTCACAGGGGCCATTCCAGACCTTTGACCATCTCTGTCTCTTTTCTGTACACTATTTGTAGTTCTACTGTAAACATTTTGAGATGGTGAATCCAAAATCCACACATGGAGTAACATGCACAATGTTTTTCTGCCTACCATTGCAATGCTTCCTCTTACAATGTGTAACATTGAGTGTATTTTCCAGACCAAGACAGAGGATTATAGAGGTTTTTTTACTAGACTGTGTTTTTATCTAACCACAATATCTCATTCCTGAGTGATAACGGCAACACATCTTGCACCACTGCATATTATGAGTTGTGACCACAGAGAGCAGTCTCACATTGTGCAATACTTCAGAACACATACAGGTTTCATACCTGCTTTGAAAAGGGGGGCAAATTAAACTGAAAGTGAGTAGTATTAGGTGTCAAAAAAACTTGAGAGGATTTTAATTACATGAATAATCACAAGATCCTGAATGTTATGCAAAAAACTTCTGTCAAAAAAGGCTCAAATCAAGTGTGATGAAAGAATATGTGAATGCTAAACAGCTTTATGACTAGAAATAAAACCCCAAACCAAAACCAATGCAACCAAATACTGTTTAAAGAGGGGGAAAACCTTGATTCAGAAGGTGCATTGTGAACTTCGTAAGTTCTTAAAAGACTGTGTTTGCAGAAAAAGTGAGAGGGAGAGAACATGAGCACCAATTGTGTTTCTATCTAAGCCTTAGTGCTGTTTGTGGTGAAGGTCAGTCCAGACCTCTCACTCCTGCTGCTGTTGGTGAAATCCATCATTAAGGAACATAAACTCAATACCCTTCTGCCTTAAGTTCCCAAGAGTGACAGACTGATCTGTCATTTAAAATGAAATTCCTGATAAAATGTTCGGTGAGCATGGAAAAAGGTTATAAACTCTTCCTTCAGGCTGAACTAGGGGAACAATAACAGAATCATTCCTTACAGAAGGGGCTAGACAGAACAAAGTACTATAAAATGAAGTACTGAAGAATTTTTATTGAAGTTTTTCTATCAGCATAAAGTGACAAATAAAAGAAAAATTATTATCAGGGCAAAAATTCATGTCTTTTCCGTACTTTTAGAAGTTTAGGGGGGTTTTTACATATGATTCTTCACCTAAATACTACAAAAGTCTTCTTGTTACATATTTCAAATATTCTACAAATCTTAACAGTCCTAAAGCTCATAGAGTCAAAAAGAAAGGTCTTAGTTAACATTTAAGCAAACTTGTTTCCGAAGAAATAAAATCTAATAGCATCAGCTTTATCTGTCATGTGGAAAGCTGAAGTTAGTATGTTCCCTTAAAGGTCAGAGCTGCACTGTTTGTAAGTAAAAATATAATCATTAGGAAAAATTTTCCACAATAATATTAAAAATAGCCAATCACAAAGTTTAAAAAAACAACCTTTTTAGAACACTGTTAAAAAATCACAAGACTCATTTCAGGTAACCTTGCATAAATGTCCGAGTGTATTGAGAGACAACACAAGCAGAAACACTCAGTGACTTTATACAACCATCCATTCAACCCTGACCTACAGTCTGCCTTGGATTTGGTTCATAAAACACCACCCTCATGCAGTATAAAATGTAGATGGCTCAGATAGAGAAGAAATGGGAGTGGAGCCAAGCCAGCTGAATAAGCATCGCCACTTCAGTCCATCCACTTCACTTACTTAAAGGTCAAAGCATACAAGTTATTAGGAAGTTGGAAAAAGATGAAAAGTTCAGAAACCCAAATTCACCTGAAAGACTACTGACTTGGATCCTAGTCTAGAGGAGTTAACCTGTCTAACTATAGATAAGGCTCGGTGTATGGTGGCAACCACGCTAGGAGATAACCTGTGGGGAAATTTTTGCTCAGCTAGTTGTTTTTTAGGAAGATGGATTGGACTGGGACAATCAAATCATAGAATAACATATGGTTGAAGGTGCCTCTGAAGCTCTACAGTTTGCAGGCTGCTTGGCTCAGTGCTGCATAGAGGCTCCAAGCATTGAGATGTTACAACCTCTCTCAACTCTCATTCCAGTGTTTGACCACCCTCCCCACAGTAAGAAGTTTCTTTCTATATCAAGCTGGAATTTCCCATCTTCCAGCTTGTATTTATCCTGTTGTCCTGGCATTACGAATTGCTGAGACAAGCCTGGCTTCATCTTCTCTGTACTGTCCCATGTGGTAGCTACAAGCAGGAAAAACACCGCCCCATGATTTCTTTGCAAAGGTTATATGAAACTTTTCTCTCAGCCTCTCCATGTGTGCCATGTGCTTCAGATCCCTTGATGATCAGGGTGGGCTTGCTCCAAGATGTCAATGATTCAGGGTAAGCACTATTATATCTTTTACAATATATTTTAATCTTTTCTCTGAACACAGTATTTGAACAAACGATGTATCCCAAACAAGTTTAGCCTTCCAAGAAAAACTAAATTTTAGGAGTTGTTCAGAACAACCACTGTTACCACAAGTGTAACTGGAGGGGTTTAGGGGAAGTGCCAACTACCAGCATCCAGCAAGGTTCAAAGGACAACAGGCAATCCTCTAAATACAGGACAAACCTAGTGGATTTTGAGCAACAGCCAAGGGCCAGCACACAGTAACAAGCAGATGCTCTACCCCTTGCAGGTGCAAACACCTTTAAAACAACTGTTGTGTTGGATCTTAATTCATCCCTGAAGGGATCATTCTGTATTTCATAGCATGACACTGGATAAGTATTATGGTCATAGTTACTCATTGCTTTGAACAGAGCTTCAACTGCATCATCACCATGCATCCCTGCAGCACCCTGTTTGTCCCAATCAACAGAAGATGCAAAAAGACCAGAGACCCCAGCTGGGCTCTAGGTCACTTTGGAGCAACACTGTGAAATGTTCTTGGGACAGCCAGAGCAATGATGTGATAAATACATGGATCAGTCATGCAAGGCACAACAGTGATTGTTACTTTGCAACAGCTTTTCTTTGAAATTGTAATATATTTCCTTTCAAAAGACAACTTCTAAGACATCATACCATAATACACAAAATAATTATCCACCCTGGACTACTGCAGAAACATTTATTTAAAAACTCACCTTCACAAAAACAGTATGTTTGCTTGCTTATTGAAGACCAGTAATATATAACATGAAGAATGAGATCAAAGAAATGGAAAACAGTCACAACATCATAAAACTTAGAAATGTGTTCTAGTATCAGCAGTAATCATGGTCACTATTTTTGCAGATACCTATGCACTTCGCTACCTGTTTGTGATTTTCTTACCCAGTATGTTATAGCTAGCTTTAAAATCTTGCTACAGTCTTTTAGATTCATATTTATTATCTGTACAATTTTCAACTTTTAGGACAGGATAAGTAAATAAGTACTAACAAACACATAAGAATATTGTTTATACATGAGTTTTCTTATGTCCCTTAGCACTACATATAAAATAGAATAAAAATATAGCAAGGTAGCATACACACTAAAATATTAGTGTCTAGCATCAGAAAGCAATTCCTTTAAGATGTAAATAGCTGAATTTTCTTCCTATACAAGAACATAATGTTGTCACAAATGCTATGGACTCAATTTTTCTCTCAGAAGTGGAGATCCAGGTGATTTAGTAAACAATTTTATTCCCTCCCCAAACAGAAGCACTGGTTCGAAGTAATTTTCCAGATAAGAGAGTGATAGAAGGATATGTTTTAGCAATACTTCTTTTTTAAAACCCAGTTTATTTTGCAGAATGCCAATCTATACTATGAAAATTATTTAAAGGATGGCTCTGCTTCCTCTCACGTTTTCTTTCTCCATCAGCAATCCTAATGGGGATAGATCTACTCAGACATACAGTCATAAAATAGGCTGCCCATATTTACTTAGTGCTTCTCATAACAAAATCTGAATACCTTCTAAATATTAAGGAATTCATCTTCCCTATGTTCTTGTGATGTGCATTTATAGTTTAGACATTATCTTACCATAAGAAAAAAATCGTTAAAGAATTTTGTTTGAATAAGGTCCAGTTGGGACCTTAAACAGGCTTAGTTTCAGAATGATGAAAACCAATTGCTGAGTTTTCTAAAGAGTAAAGGTGTTCATTGGACACCCAAAGGACAGAAGCACAACAAGCATATGTCAAAAAGAGGCCTTGTACAATTTTCCCAGGGTCAGGAATAAATGTGGATCAGCAGCAGGAATATGAAGCAGTTCTCTCAATTCTCTCACCACTCTGCCAACAAGCCCATTCTTCATTCCACGAATCATGTACTGCAAGTTCAGTTTTTTCATTAACCTGTTCTAAAATTCTTATTTTTGTAACAAATACACATTTAACTACCTCAAAAAGAAAGCTGAATTAAAGACAGCCAAAATTATTTGACTCAAGCAGCTCTCCAAGGCTGGAAATCAGCTATTAATACCATGCAAAAAAGCCCAGTATCAAACCCCTAATAACAATAATTTTCTCAATGTGAAGGATGGAAAGTAAATAATTCTAGCTCTGTTTAAAGCTGGCAGCTGTTAGCTCAGAGTTAGGTGGAGACATCTCCGTGAATTGCTGCCACACGCTGATTGCAGCACAGATAACTCTTAAGCTTTGTGGTTGTAGCAAACAGGCTGAAAGTTTAGCATACACCACAGTGATATTGAAAAAGCAAAAAGTTTCTTCCATTGTTTGCAGGAAAATGCCTCTGCAAAGGGAACTTTTGTTGACCTTATCACTTGGGAACAAAGGGCTGGAGACCAGTGCTGTGGAAAGGGACCTGGGGCTCCTGGTGACAAGTTGAATGTGAATCAGCAGTGCCCTGGCAGCCAGGAGGACCAACCCTGTCCTGGGGGCATCAGGCACAGCATCACCAGCCTGGCAAGGGAGGGGATTGTCCTGCTCTGCTCTGCACTGGGGCAGCCTCACCTTGAGGGCAGTTTTGGGTGCCTCAATGCAAGGGGACATCAAACCATTAGAGTGTGTCCAGAGAAGGGTGAACAAGATGGTGCAAGATCTCAAGTGCAAGACCTACAAGGAGCAGATGAGGTCACTTAGCTTGTTCAGCTTGGAGGAGAAAAGGCTGAGGGAAGGGGAGACCTCATCACAGTCTACAACTTCCTCAAGTGCGGCAGCAGAGGAGAGATGCTGATCTCTCCCTGGTGACCATCAACAAGACACGAGGAAATGGAATGGAGCTGCATCAGGAGAAGTTCAGATTGGACATTAGGAAAAGGTTCTTCACTGGGAGGGTGGCTGGGCACTGGAAGAGGCTGCCCAGGGAAGTGATCGCAGCACGCTTGACAGTACAAGGAGCATCTGGACAACACTCGTAGTTATATGACGACTAAGGTAGTTCTGAAGGAAGCAGGAGTTGGACATTATGATCCTTATGAGTCCCTTCCAACTTCAGACAATCTGTGGTTCTGTGATTGCCTTATCCATATGCAAAACCACTGCACATCACCTGACAATATCTGGGGGAAAAAAATCAAATGCCATGGTTCCTATTATTAATCACAATCAGAAATTGTTTTTACCAAGTATTTTGGCTTCTACTCTGTGATCTTTGGCTTCAGTTTTATTGTCATCTATTAAGAACATAATAGTTACACATGAATAAAACAAAACTGCTAAGAATTCATTCCATGTACAATGTTAATAATTGCAGAGATCAGTTGACCGTAACAGATTAACAACCCAATTCAGCACTAATCAAACATTTACATGTATAAACACTTCCTCAGAAACTCCTAACTAAAAGATCACTAAAACAAAAGAAAAAAAAATCTGTTTCTGAAAATAAAACTTTCTATTAGCAAGTATAACTATTAGCAATAGTTATTTCTATTAGGATTCTTCTTCCTGCTAAAACATTCTCAGGAGAGCTCCACTTAAACATGTTTATTTCCAGGAGTACACATTCTGATGTGCAGGCTTATCCCTTTTAAGTGTACACTATTTTCAGGTCAGCAATTTAAAAGAGATAAGTAGTCTCAGGAATTTCATCCTTAAACTAAAAGGGCTTAAGCAAGTTAACAGGGTAATGAAAAATCCTAACATTCCTACAAGAGGAGCTGTATTTTATTCCTGGAAAACTGGAAATTAACATACTGTATCCTCCTGCCTTTTACAGTGTCTTCTTTGGTCTATAGAAACACTCCTATTAATTTGATTTAGCATTAAAAAGAGAATAAATATAATACCTTACTGAATGTTGACACAAGACTTCAATGGATTGGTAAGAAATTTGTTGGTTTGGAAAGGATTTAAACCATTCTCACTGTTAAACTGTTCTACTCATAGAAAATTTTACACTTGCATTACATTTATCTTCTTTAAATGATATCTCATAATTTTTTCTCATTCCAAATACATTAATTCCAAGATAGTCCAATGTTTTTTCACTAGTTTCTCCTAAACCCAACTTTGGATATTAAATGTCTTTCAAAACTAGTAATTACTTTGCTTTATAAACTACCCATTAAAATAGGGGTTTGACATTTTCACTTTCAGAAATCTTCATAGATTACATTCCTAATCTGTCACAGCAGTTTCAAATACGGTGCTACAGCATACAATTTGACTATTAAATATAGTAGATTTGAGGAAATACGCATACTTCAGAGGAAGAAAGAAAAATAGAGATATTCATTATGGACACACTTAAGGTTTCCAACTATAATTAATGTCCATCCTGTAGAAGCCATAAAAATTACTCCGAGAATCTAATTTCAGATCTCTTATAAATGTAGGTTTTCCCTTACAGCAGTAATGAGCTGGAAAAATACACCAAAAATAGCCATTGCACCGAACACTTTTGTAACAGCATTGAAAATACAGAGAGGAACAGGAATACTACACACAAAGGTATTAAAACAAATACTATTTTCCTTTTCTTTAAAACACATGTAGACTAAGCATTCCCAGACACCTTTGTGTTGATCTTTCTAATAGAGGGCTGATTCTAAATTAAGGATTAAGTATGCCCACAGACTGGAGCAAGATGTCCAGAGCAATCAATCAACATCAATCTTCTCATGCAAGCACTGAGCTGAAAGCTTTGACTTTAAGTCAAACTGATTTACAACATAGAAGACCAAGGGCCCATTCACACTAAATGCTAGAGCTTTTATTATTTGCCAGATTTACTATCCTAATTTTCTCCAGCAGATGAGTTCCACAGCATAAACCTGTACTCTTTACAGAATATAAGAGAAAGAGTCTCCTAGTTTTGTTTCAAGTACTCACCCTGGATGGCCTATGAGTACTTAGAAGAGTTAGAAACATTCTTCCCATTCTTTCAGACAACCAACAAGATGTGCACCATGCTGGACTAAGAGTACCTTTCTTTAACAGACACAAGTAAACTAATGCTTCAAATGCTGCAATAAACTCTCATCCATGTTCCTCTATACTTATCATCCATGTGGTCTCTAGACAGAAAAATATCTCTACCTCTTCCCTCAAATCATATATGACTGTAATCTCTCACTAGAAGGTAGAAACCAAGTAAAGAGGAATGATGAGGCTCTTCTTTTTCCTCTCCAGTGTTCTTTTTCTCCACTTTTACAGTATTTTTACAGGTAAGACTGGCCATAAAAAAATTATTCTTTTCAAATCATTCTAAGTGGGTGGCTTCGTTACTTTAACTGGATCACAAGGAGTGGTATCTCCGACCATAACCACTTCCTGTAGCTTTTTCCTCCTATTAAAATTCAAAATGAAATATAAAATCCAACCATTGCATCCACTTGGATGCTATACAACTTCTTTCTCGTAACTTTTTTTTTAATTGAAGGACTTTGGTTAGAATTATTTTTAATTTTTAAAAAAGCAAAGCAATCTAATTATATCAAGGAAATCTAGTCATACATGGCTATGTACCCTCTACTAGACAAAATTTCCACAAAATTGCTAGCTTTCTTGAAAAGTAGTTGTTACACAAGAAAACTAGCGAGGCTTGTTTCTTCTTTTAAAGTGCATGTTTATCTATTTTTAATGTAACTATTGCAATTTTTCTTTTAATTATGCTTAGCTCATATTCTCTCCCTTAGTGATAAATGCAATATTGAAATCTGTTTTCAACTGCAATTACAACAAAGTGAGCAAAGCATATCTGCTAAAAGGACCGTGACTGCCACCATAACAATGACTTTGAAGCATTTTTGAGCATTCAAGCACAGGTTTACTGCAGTCTGTCAAAAATATGAGCAGCACATGATCCTCTAGTTTCAGATGTCCAATACAGCCATCCCAAAATACACAGGGATAGTATAAAATTTGAAACCTATACACAACTAGAAAAAATAAACAAAAATATATGAACGGGACTGCAAAGAGAAATCTACTTTGTATTTTCATAGTAAGAGCTTTCCACTATATTTGAAGGAAAATACATTAAAATATGTCATTTTAAAATTAATTTTAATTATTTCACAAATGTAAAAAAAATGTGGACTTGCTTGTGTTAAGAATAGAATGACAGTATAAATAAAACAACCATTGTATTTGAATCTTTAAAATAGACTGTGCAGTTTAGAAATGAAGACAGTATCTACTACTGGTCGATCATATTTAATAATGAGATATCATTTTTAAACACAGTAATATTCAATCTTACTATAAAGTAATTTTTATAGAAAGAATATGCCTTTAAAATTTAACTGGCTGTTAAAAGACAGAACTTTACAAAAAAACAATTTACAGCAAAAACTGATGTCTGTGATAATATGCTGGTGTGACTAAAAGCTACACCAGAGATTTTAATAGGATAAGCACACAATTGACTACTGGGCTTTAAAAACAGGGTAGCAGTGAGCTCCTAATAACAAGCATCATTAGCTTAGTTTTGAAACATAGCAGCAGAAAAATAGAATTTCACCAGCTACACAGAATTTCTTTTCTAAGCAACAGCTTACATTCAGGTAACACTAAATGAAGACCAGGTAATATTTATGATGTTACCCTTTTAAAAGTAACATAACACAGAAAATAACATTTATGTCAACTTCATTGCTTGCTACTCAGCAAAATCCTGGTAGCAATCTAAAATACAAATAGCCATAATTTACAAATATGGCAGTAAAACACTTCCAAATCCTTTATCAACCTCATTCCAGTGTTATAATAATTGAAATCAATATTTTGTATATCATAAACTGATATTGAAGGCAGATGACATAGGTTTGACATTGCAAAATACATTAGAAACAGAATACTAAGGATGGAGCAGTAAAAGGCAGCAAGAAACTAAAACATGAAATATATCCCACAGCAACTTTTCCTGCTACAACCCCTTCTTCCATCAACTGCAGCATTTTATATTTGTACCTTTATCAACCCAACTTTTGGCATTATTTACATAATCATGGAATTTGGCTCATTATATATAATCTTGCTACCAAGTGGAGTTTGAACCTTTTAATTTTTTCACATTATGATGTCAGCTTTCCTTCTGCTTTTCAATCCCTACTGCCCTGAAAATACTTGTAAATTGCCAATGTCCGTATTTCCACAGACACACATTATTACATTTTCACAGATCACATTAGACATTATTGCAAGATTGATGTCTACTCATATTGCAGTCCTACCTTCATATTGCTTTGTAGGACTGCTTATAATCTACATAACCACTAGTCCCAGGATCTCAGATCACGGTACTGATGAAATTAATTTACATTCACGTGTAACATGAAATTCACTTCTGAAGTTCTGCAACAAAGAACTATATTCAGGTTTTTCACATACTCACAAAGCACACCCTTACTGTGCATTTCCTAAATGCAACTAAATATTGAGAGATAAATGAGTGTGGAGTGTTTCCAGGGAAACTGGAACTCTATTTAAAACTCTTACTAATTAGATCAATGACTAAAACCTAGTTCAAGTGAATATAAATAATGGCTATTCTCTTAGAACAACTTTTTAGGTAGACTGTAACAGATTTTTTCCACTGATCCAGTTCTTTTTGCTTGACAACTAAAACATTTACAAAATTGCGGTCATAAATTACATGAAAAGATACCTTTCATATGCTTTGATTGAATCCAGAGATCTAACTGGTCCAGAGAGATGACAGAGGATAAGAAAATTGCCAAATCTCAATGTTACTGCTTCCACCACAACATTGGGTAGTGTGCAGTATAAGAGGTAGTGCAACTCTACACTGATGAGCAGTGAAAAGCAATCATATTAAAACTTATTTCTTGTGAACTGCTCAGTATCTCAAGCCATCGTGTCCTTGCTACTGTACTAGCTAGATTAAAGCTAGCACATTCAATCCCACTTGGATTGCAGCACAGCCTAGAAACAAAGACAGCTCCTGGAAATGCTTTTCAATGTTGTTCAGTATTTCCCTTCAGGTCTAACAGAGTCAATGTCCTGTCAGTTGCGTCGCAGGAAATAACATGAACTATATTTAATGTTACACAGAAAATACACATTGGATATGAAGTCGTGGCATAGAAATTATTAAGTATTAGTAATTAACCATTACCTTGATAGTAATAGATCCACATGAACTTACTGTCAGTATAAAATAGTGTATTGACTCTGAAGCATAATGCAAATTCAATAGTTTAGGGTCTGGTAAAGGTCTAGGTATAATAACACAGAGCTCAACATTACTATTTGTGCTGTTTCTTGAAACCAATAAAAGTATAAACCTAGACAAAAACTAGTTTATGGAGAATAATGGGAATCAAATTATATGTAATTCCCTTCACCCATATGACTGAAAATTATTTCAGGAACCTGTAATGATGGAGTTAATCTGTCCTGTCCAATTCATTCTGTTCAAAAGAAAAGCAGCCTAATGATTAATCCTTCCAGTCTGATAAGTCCTGGCTCCTGAGTTCTCCCAACTGTCTAATATTCCTTTGCTGAATTCAGTTTTCTGTAGGAAAACAGATGAACAGGTTGCCACCCTCCTTACTGTTTCTGGTGTCACATCTCGCATCCCTTGAGCCAAACAAGACCACAGCTCACAGCCAGTGTACTGTTAAAGCTCAAATGCTGTATACAGCAATTGAAGCAACTACAGGTGTCCTCTCTGAATAAAGCATGTTGAAAGGGGAAGTTTTTTTCTCCCTAAAAGCTACACAATTTTTCCCTCACAACTCCAACCATAAGCTCAAAGACAACCATAGGGGTTCAAGAGAGCTGTGAAACCTTGACAGACCACTAGTCACACACACAATTTTGAGCTAAACTGCCTTACTCCCTAAAAAAACCCTGAACTATTTCGAGAACTCATGAGGTTAAACTACATGTGGGGAGGTCAGGAGGGAGCATTTAAGAATGATTACAACTTGTCCTACTTACATGGTATGACATAAACGCATTTTAACTTCCATGACTACAGATACATTATAAAAAAAATTCAATACCTGGGAATATTTTGAGAGATCATAACCCTGTTCAAATACTCATAGCTATAGACCACCATACATATACATATATNCATTTCAAATATTAACTAAATATTACAGGATGAAACATTTGACTTCCATATTTTACTGAGTTCTTATTTTATTATTATCTAAAATTAGTACTCATCCTAGGTGAAAACTATCTATGAACTACAGTAAAATATATGATTTTATTCTCAATACCTATCACAAAAAGAGATTTGTACATATATATACACAAAATATCATAAAGCCTGCGTTCTGTATGCTGCTGGAAAAATCTACCATCACTAACAAGGTTACTTAATAAAAAAGGGCTTATCTGGGTATGCAGTGTTAAAGAGATTCAAAATGATAGGCAGCGAAATAAATCACTGCAAAGGAAGAGTGAAGATTAAAATATTGAAATTTAAGAAAGTAATATCAAAGTTGATTCAGAATCTCATTTATGAACCTCATCTACCCTGAATAAAACTGAATTTCAAAAATGATACAAAAGCAAGTATGCAATCTGCCTGCACTACATAAATTATGTGTATTTATGTATAATGCATATTTAGTATTCATCAGGAGCATGCTTACAAGACAGGACACTTAACTGATACAACTTCATGAACTTAGAAATTAAAAGAATTAACAAGAGACTGGAATTTAACAATGTGAAGGCTAATGGATAGCACAGTACCCAGCTTCCAAAGTAGCCTAAAGATTTCTCTTCTTCATTAATATAATTGTTTTGCAACATTTCAGAAAAACAAAACCAACAGTTCTCATGACCTTTATAATTGGCAGATCCTGTTTAGGGATGGAAGTTCCACATGCGACTATCCCAAAATCATATCCTTGATACTTTATATTGAAAGAAATTCTAAAAGCAAATAGTGGGATTTGAGACTACCATGCCAACAGTATCAAATTTGTATTTGATACTATTAAATAAAATGCAACTACCTTGGCATTTCTTGTATGGATTGGGCAAATAGATATCTCTAAATAAGAATCAAGATCATTAATTCTATTTTTCAGGGGATTTTTTTATTCAAAAAAGAAAAAGTTACTTATCTTAAGGAAATTTCTTACACAGGTGGACTAGTTGGCAAGAACCTCTTAAATGTCTGCTTATACTAGATTCTTGTGTTAGGCTGTTTCATTTCATTTTACCAACACCTTATTATTTTATCAACATGCCTAATGAAATTTACTAGTTTAACATGATTTGGGAGATAGGATACCTATCTATTCGAATATATATATATATAAAATTATTCTTACCAAGATGACTTGGAAAATAACTGGAAAAAGATGGATTTCTTCCATGAGGCTGTAAAAACATATTTTAAGATTTATTTTAAAACAGAGGAAGTGAATTCTTATTTAACACACTAAACTCACAAGAAGAACAGAATAGTAGAACAGCTGTTGCCAGGATCCATGACCCAGAACCTTAGCCTTTGACTAGCTCTCAACAAAAATGAGTTCCATTTCAGACATTAAACAGAAACAGCAATGTTATACTACTTTGGAAATTACTTCTAGGTCTGCTTCACTGATGTGATTCAAGCAAGCAGAATAGTAATTAAGTAAGCATTTTTTAATGGCAGAAATTAATAAAAAAATCATAATTATAGCACTGTATATACTATGAAACACCATTAACTGTTTGAATTAACAGACTCAGCACACATAATGAAATTATAAATATGCTGTGTTTTTTTAAGAATGCTATGTTAACTAACTTTTTGGTTTTAACATATTTATATATGATACTTTTGTCAGTCACTTGACAATGTTGAGCACTGGTGGCATAAAAGAAGTCAGCTATATTCTCCCACATTTCAAAATCAGATAAAATCCAGTATATATATGCTTATAGAAAGAATATTCTCAAAAATCAGTAATACTTCACATTAATCCAGTGTTTTCTATTCTTAGAACACATACCATTGTATTAGTAAAGTATGTGTGTCTCACACTATGATGACACGAGTGACATGATTACATGCTTTGTACTGTATTACATTGTCTAATTGGAAGAATGACTGTCACCTTTTCTTGCACACTGCACTAAATGCCTATTCACCAAACACCACAGATGTCTTAGGTTACAATAGT
>VZTZ01013738.1:0-11382 GCA_013400955.1 Drymodes brunneopygia
AGGTCAACCCACCACACTATTTTAGTTGCCATAATTGACAATCAAGTTTTATCTTCTATGAAAAATGGAGTACTGTAGAAAAAATAACTTATACCCCACATTTTTGTGCTCTGAGGCTTACCTGAGAAGGAAATTCTTTTGAACTTTAGTTGATAAATCTAAGTTTATTTTTACACAGAATTCCTTTCACACTCTTGAAAGTGCAACACACAGTACAGTAAGTACAAAAGTTTTAGTCTTCTTTTAGTAAAGTATAAGTAATCTTCTTCAGATAGTTGAAGAAGATGTTAAATTGGTTAAAAAAAAAAAGAAAAGCATCTAGAGATGAACCACAGAATACTGAGAAAGCCTTTATAATTGTTGGATTTTGTCTTTAAATTGCATTCAAGTTTATAATGTTATCTCTTTCATAGTACAGTGCCTGATTATTCCTGAGCTGAGAATGTGTAGGTTTTCGAAAGTTTGTGAAATGTGTTTTTTACTCTCATTTAAGCAGATCATTTTATTAAGCAAGCAAAGGTTGAGCTCAAGAATATTCTAAAAGGGATAAGATTGCATTAGTAGGGGGAAAAACACCTACTGTTGTGTGAAAGGCTTCATTTTCATTCTCCAGGACATCACCAATAGCTGAGAATTTTACTATTTTCAATTTTTTCTTTCTGCCATAGGAAAAAAACCTGGTACCTTAGCCAAAATATTTAAACACCACTAATTTCAAAACATTAATCTGTGATCCTTTTGTAGCCCTCGTGTGGTACTGAAAATGGATGATAGGAAACAAACAAGCAATAGTTTTCATTTGTCACCTTGAGCTGTGACTCTGTCTTTCCCTCCCAAGTTGTCTCGCCACTGAGTCACTGAACTTACAGTATTGTGTAACTTTCATTTCTGTAGAGGCTTGTTATATTAGAGAAATTGTTCCAAAGAAAGCAACAATTATGACATAAGCACATCTGGCTCTTGCAAATTATTCTTTATTAAGCTTTCATTTAATTGCATGTGCTGAAAGGTCTGCTTTTGATTACTGTAATTTTTTTTATTTGTCCATCTGAATGATAGTAATGTTGGAAATTACATACAAACCACTTGGCTTTTTTCTCACTAATAAGGCAAAGTTTATGTAGATCTGTGTGTAGGAGAGGGATTAGGATCTTCTCTGTTCAAGGCAGAGAAGAATTATTCATTATGCTAGTTCAAGGTGAGGTTTAAGTTTGGTCACTGGAACGAAATTGGACCAATTCAGTTTTGTTCAGTAAATACTTTTTATTGGTTGGGATTGTTTATTTTAACATAAAAATCTTTTATTATGTTTCAGTTAAACTTTTTGAAAAGTTCCACAAGATTTTTTTGTACTTTCATCACTATTTACAGGAATTTTTAAGGCCTAGATTCATTATTAGAATTTATGGAAGGTATATCGCTGTACACAGAGATGGAGACATACTTTGCTGGTCATTTTAACTTTGCCTTTTGGTAGGAAACCATTCCCGTGGCAGCTTCCAGTGAAGTTTCTGGAGTTAGTGTTTAATTTCTGGGTAAGAACAGAAAGACCTGGATTACTGTTTCTGACAAGGGCTTATACCTTCTTTCCATAAATAGCCTTATAATTTTACCAATTTTGTTTTTAATATTAAGGCACAGTGTAATTTTTTGCTCAACATCATGACTATCATTAGCGAGAATATTAAAAAAAAAAAAAGAAAAAATCAGCAAAAGTCAAATGAAGAAAAAAGATATTGGTGTTTGGGAGTTTTCCAGTCCTTCTTTGTTTTTTCTCTTTTTGCAAATAGCAAGAAGGGAAGCCACAAACAAGAGCTGAAGAGGTTCCTTTAAGAGAAGAAACACCATAGGGAAAAAAAAGTACATTTGCATCTTCTTTTTTTAGGAATATTGCAGGAATATATGTATATCTTCTTGTCTTCCAGCAACTGTATGCAGCTCAGCTGGCAAGCATGCAAGTTTCTCCTGGAGCCAAAATGCCATCTACTCCACAGCCACCAAATACGACAGGGGCACTTTCACCCACTGGGATGAAAAATGAGAAGAGAGGGACCAGCCCGGTAACTCAAGTTAAGGTATTTTTCAGTAAAGAAAAGAGTTGGTGTTTGAGAAGGACAATAAAATCAAATGATCTCTGTAATTGTTTTACAGTTGGAAGTTGAACCACAGTACAGTTCTTCAATATTCAGATAAAAAGTTCCATTTCTGTGCTGTATTATCAGTATAGAGAAGGGGAGAGAAAGCATTCACTTCTTGTTTCCAAAAATACCAGGCGTCCCTTCCTACCAGAGGCAGCACAACAGATTCATCAGTAAAATGTGATATTTTCAAGATTTCATTTTGTAATCGGGTAACAAGCATAAATGGCATACATTTCATGAATTGTTTCACATTGAGCTCTGGAGTATCTTAAAATGTGGTGCTGGCTTATATTGTCAGGGTAAGAGAGAGACTGTAGAGCTTCTAATTATTTTCTAAATCTCTAGCTGTACTTAATTCTACACTTTTGGAAAAGTCTCCTATAAAAATAATATGTAAGCCAGGGCTCCGGGGAAAGCATTGTGTCACTGCAGATTGATTTGACTTTTGCTGATTTCACACAGCTGCCAACAACTGCACTGCTCCTCGTTGGTTTCGCGCCATCACCGGGTGCTTGTGCCTGCTTATTCTCACTTGCTTGGAACCAGGCAGCTACAACATGGCATTTGCCAGGAGCCTGGAATGAGCTCTGTGCTCCCCGTGAAACCCGTGGAGCAGTCAGTGCCTTTGGGTGGGACTGCCTGGCTTCTCCTGCTGTGTTCTCCCACAGTGGTTTGGGATTTCATGAGACCAAACATGCTCAGAACCAATTTACTCCAAACTGTAAAAAAAATCAACATTCAGATGTAAAATGATAGCAATATAAATGCTGAACAATTAAAATAGATCTAAAGGTGGCATGCAGTGACTTTGTGGGGAGAGAGTATGTGCTGGCTGCTAACACCGTACAGGCAAACAGTCCTTAGCTTCAAACTAGCCTGAGAACATTTTACTCACTTGAGGTGGTGGTTTCTTTTTTTTTTTTTTTTCCATTTTTTGACATGAGAGTAAAATATCATTTGTTTTTTCATTATCATCAATCATCGTGGTAAAGTGTGGGTGAGTAGATATTTCTGCCTGGGCTGATAAATTTCCATGACACTTTTTTGCTAGGCTGACAGTACTAATAAATGAAAATTATTCCATTATGGCCAGATCTAACATTTATTTAGCAAAGCGTTCACTTTACTTAGCTGTAGATGTGTATTAGTCTAATATTTTACCTCTTGTAATCCAACGCCAGGCTTGAGAGCAGTCAGGGAAATTTACCACATTTGCAGAGTTTGCTATGGTCAATACAGAAGCCACCAAAAGCAAAGCCCAACGGTTCCAGCAAAGTTGCCATAGTATAGTGATACCTAACACCAGTGATTTACGGCATTGAGAATATACTACTGACTACTTTAATGTGAAAAAGTAATTTTGGGAGTGAGTGAGCCAAATGGACTTACACCAAACCAAACTTTTTACTGTATGAGTCAAATTTTCCTGGTTAAGTTCAAGCACATATCTTCTTGAACCAAGGCCAATACCATTCCAGGTTTGAGGCCAGCTGAGTCCTATTACAAAATTGACCACATGCAAATTCTTGGGGGTTTCCCTACAAAATGTGACTTGAATGGACTAAAGTATATGTTAATAAAATTGAAGTCTTTCTATGATTATTTTTATTAAGCACACTACTGCATTCAGAATATTAAAGATGAGCTACAAGTGCTTTGTGTGGACAAATACCAATAGGTAATGAAGAAATTATTAGTATAAAAGCAGTACCTATATTCAGTCTGGTCTGATTGCTACCTTTGTTAGATGAGACAGTTTTGATGATCATGCATTGCTCAACAAATCCTCTATATTTTCTCTGATTTTAGGCTGTTTGTATAAACTACGAGCATTATTTATAGAACTAATGGAATTCTTTTATGGAAGTTAGATCTTTCAATAAGTAATGATCGGTTTTCCTTAAGTTGGTGACCAGAATGTTTTCCAGTTTTTTGGTTGCCTTGCAGAAATGACAATGTTGTCCATCTAATACAAATAAACTAGTTCTGGAAGTTTTTAGAGTTCTTTCATGATTGTATCAGTACTAGACGGAAAACCATTTAAAAACTGAACACTGTAGTGTAGATTCATACCTGCACATGTTCACAGTACCCAGCCTGGCAGGCTTCATAGTCTGAATGGGGCTCTGAACTCTTGGAAAAGTTTATGGAAGCCACTTTGTGCAAGGAAAGAGGTCACGTGTAGGCCACAAAGCACCACACTGGACTCTTTCCCTTGTACCTCAGAGCTTCTGCTCTCACCTGGACCCTGAAAGGGTTTGGACATTTGTGCACACTCCGAGGCCAGGAAGGATTCAAATGTCATGCAGTTTTGTGGGAAAAGTTTAAAGATGGTGGTATGATTGCATTATAAATACCTGTTTGTTACGTTTTCCTGTTTAATGCATTGTGTGTGACCAGATGTACTTTGCTAAATCACTGCTTGACAGTAAGGAGAATGGAAAAGATGAGATAATGTGATGTATTATTGTATTCTGACATAATTCTAAGCTTCGAAGTGATCAGTGCAGTGTCTTAATATATGAACAATCCAGCATAATTCTTCTCTGGGCATATTTTAAATGAGAGATTTGTCTTTCTGGATTCTTTAACTATAGAAAATCACCATTTCACAGTTTTTCAAGTGCTCTGTCTTGCTTAATGTATTAAGTAGAAGGAAGAAGCTTGAAGAATGGGAAGAAGGTTGTGCTGTGAATGTTTATACTAATCAAAAAAATTAATTGCTTGAATAAGTCTTCTTCAAAAAGTTGAGATATTTTTAGATGGACCTATTCTACAGCACAGAAACAAGACATATGTCAGAGAGAGTTTCCTCCACACTTGCAAATGAAATTGATCAAAACATATAAAAGTGCTGATACTGGATTTACATACCCTTAAAAAACATTCCTTGTCTTAATGCAAATAAAACATATAGAGATACTAAAGGCTGAATGCAGCAGAAATAACTACAGAGTATGGGAATAATGCAGGACTATCAAACAAGGAGCAGAATAGAAGTATGTGGAAGATATTTTTGATTTTATATATATCTGTCAAAAACAGGATATTTGAATAATAAAATATCATAAAATATACAAAATTAAATAGAATAGAAACTAAAATACATTTTGAAATGCCTATAGTATGTAGTCATTACCCTAATAAGTAAAAGAATTTGAATTCAGTGAAATTCTTATCTCCTATTATGAGGGACCAGCATAGATTATTGCACTAAACAAAACATGCACTCTGAATTAGATGCATGGAATGTATAAGCTAGCAGCAGCTCTAAATGTGGGCCAAAGAGCTGTCAGGGTTTCCAAATGATTCTTTCATAGTAGTACCTCTGATTCCTTCATTTCTAATACATTTAAAAATAAGCTACATAATTTATTTTTATAGTGCCAGGAACTTTTCAAATAGAACCAGTGCAAAAGCATTACTGAGCTGCTGGAAATTTTAAATAATTCTTTGTAAATGCCCTAGGTTAATTTAGATCTCTGAAAACACATTAGGAAATTAAGCTGTAATGTGAGCTAATTCAAATTTTAATTTGGCAAAAAGAATGATCCAGTCACATAGTTAATGTAACTAAGAAGCATAACACAGAGAAATTAATGAGGTTTCCTTTCGTTGAATCTTAAAGGAGGCACATAATTAGCTTCTTTTGTTATTATTGCTGCAGAATATGGTATTGTCTTCGAGGTGTAAAGTAACTGCTGCTCGCAAAATGATGCGTTCATTTGTCTTTTCCTAATAGTTATTTACATTAAACTCTTGCAGGATGAAGCAGCTCAGCCACTGAATCTCTCAGCCCGACCCAAAACAGCTGAACCTGTCAAATCCCCAACATCTCCAACACAGAATATCTTCCCAGCCAGCAAAAGCAGCCCTGTGACAGTGACGAACAAGACTGGCATCCCCAGCCCTCTTAGTGGCTCTCTGGGAAGAGGATCCTCTTTAGGTAAATAATCTGTCCTGGGGGAAGGAGAAAATAGCCATGTTTTCTGCATGAAATCCCAGCCTGAGCACACTTAGCTCTGGATTAAGTAGATACTTGGGCCTACATTTCTGTTTAGAATGGAAAAAAAAAGATAGTGAAGATTTTCAAAGAACGCTTGATCGCCAAAGTTTTACAAGAATATCCAAAAAAGCTGTGGCAGTGTGTGAGAAATATAGGAAAGAAGAATATAATACAAATATAGACACATAAGTAAATAAAGATAGATATATAAAACCTGTAAAACAGGTTTGTATGAATATCTCTCCTAAAGGCATCTACTGGGTGTATACACACGAAGTTAACTTTTAAATTTTGACTTCTGGATCAAAAAAAAAGAGCACCTTTGCATGCACATAGAGCCTCAGTAGATACTAGATAGATTTTTTTTTTAATTAAATAAAGACAGTCCAGCCAGTTTATTTGATCATTCTTTTATTATTTGATCATATTTTTATTATTTGTTCATCCATCTGTCAGGATTTTGTTGATTCATATGGTCACAAGTAGTGAATTTTTGACCTGTGTTCAAGATTCCTTAAGCTTATTAAGTGGTGAAACAGGATTGGTCTGAAAACTGTGTATGAAGACTACTGTAACCAGACAAGAAACAGAATCAAGAGCTGCAAAATGTAGCCCTAAATGATCAGCCCTAAAGTTCATTAAGTAAATTTTAACAGTGACTAAATACTTACTACAGACCACTTATTCACAATCTGTAGCTCAAGTGTACTTGTAAAATATATAGAAACACTTGTGAATAATGAATAGATATGTTAAATACATATATTAAATATATAAAAATTATGGGTTTTTTTCCATTCCCAAACACTTGGGAACATCATGATCTCTGAAAGATATTTTCTGCAACTAGCTAGATACTCTACCTGTCAATTTATCTGCAATTATTACTGCAGTATCTTACATTAGAAAGTGCAATATCAATCTGAAGTCATAGACCATACAAGAGAAAGAACCACAGAAGACAAATAGTGCCTAAAGTATAAATATTTTCATGGAAAGTCATAAAAAATTTTTGTCTCAATCCTTAAGTATAACAAAGACAGAAAGACATTACTAAAAATCAGCAAGCCACGTAAGAGCTTTTGCTACCTTTTTACATTAAACTTAGATGATTACAAATCTAAATTGCTTTAAAAATCATGCAAATATGGTTCCCAACTTCTTTAGGGCTCAGAATGGAACTCAGTTGCTGAAACAATTCAGGGCATTGGAAATTTTCCTTTTTCTCTAATACATTATTTTTATTTTGGATAGACTGAAAACATCACTAGTCCCTCTAAAACATTACACTCTGCACCCCTTCTTATTTGGGCCACAGTATTAAATTAAACATTTGGTTCCCCGAATAAAGTGTGAGAAACCCTTAATCATTTTTATTTTAGAATGGTTGAGGGTTCTTCGAAGTTGAATTTGCTATACTGTATCCAGCTGAACTTCAGTGAAATGAAAAGAATATATAAATTATCTTTGGAGGTTAATTCCAAATCTTAGCCTGTTTGGGAATTTTTGGTTGTTGTTTTGGATTTCATTTTTGGTGGGTTTCTTTACTTTTTCTTTTTTTCTTTTTTTTTTTTAGTAGTAGACTGTCAGTAAGTACACAAACCTAGCAAATTTAGAGCTTTTGTAAAAGACCTTTACTGGTCAGGCAGATGCACAGGTCACACATAAATTGTGATTGTTCAAAATTCCCAAGCTAGAATATATATGCTCAAATCTATCTATGTGCATTATAGAGAATACTTCGATACAGGAATAGGTGGATCACAGTTTTATCACAGCAACAAAAAACAGTCACAAAATAATTACTGCCTTTTTCTCTCAAACCCAAAACTGAATTTGGGGTACTCATCTTCATGAATGCATTGTAAGATATAACAGGGGTGCTTGCCTGAGTTTGATGCTTGTTTTAAAGTTTTTTCCTGTTCAGAGTGATAGAAAGAAAACTGTTTTTTCTCTACTGATTTAGAGATTTATACTCATGTTATGGTGATAATGAACTTTGTCCCCAAAAAGCAAATGTGAGTGCTCTTTCTGAAATGGAAATCCTAATGTCTAGAGTGATGGTTCTCTCTATAAAGAAATTCTAAGAACTGGCATAGAGTTTCATGGCCTAGCAAATGTGACTTTTTTCCTTTATTAATTTCGTTAATTATTTTTAATACCTCCAAAGGTTTTTATTTTACGCTTCAGACTACTCTTGTCTTAAACACATAGTTAACTTAAGTCCATGAGTAGGCTCAGATAGCTCCATATCAGGCTATCTCAAGACCTCAATGATTATATCTCTAACAGCAAAAGAAGTTCATGAGCCTATCAATCACTTCAGTAGAGCAATTCAGCCTTCAAACAGACAACAATTGCCACTCCTCCTCCTTCTGCAGATGTTGGTTGGGTGCAGCTCTAAAAGTGTGAGAGCAGTTCTTACCCTGGATTCCAGTTTGGACAATTACCTAAATAAAATGTGTTCTCTGTTTATAGATATCCTTTCCAGTCTTAATTCACCTGCCCTATTTGGGGACCAGGACACAGTAATGAAAGCCATTCAGGAGGCTCGAAAAATGAGAGAGCAAATCCAAAGGGAACAGCAGCAGCAACAGCAGCCTCATGGTGTTGATGGAAAATTGCCCTCCATGAATAACATGGGTCTAAACAACTGCAGGAATGAAAAGGTAATGTCTCCCATTTCCCCACAGTCTGTCACTTATTCTTCTCTTCCCTGCAAAATAGCTTCTTATTTTTATATGAAATTTCTTTTTAGAGCTTTTAGCCATCTCTGATTCCATGTTAAATACACTTTGTCGCTTTGCTGTGCTGTGCTACAAACTCCTCTAGGTTTACATGACAGCATTGACACCCCCAGTCCTGTGCATGCATGTGATGAAGCTGTAAGTGTGCACATAGAAACATGGAAAAGGGCTTGGTTGAAGCTTCCATTGTTCATGGTCACCGGATTTTGAATTGTGCTTTTGAGAATGGCTGGGCTGATAAATATGGCTAAAAGGCCAGTTCTGTACTAGCATGATTGAGTACTACAATGTCAATATCTGAATTTGAGTGTGCTCAAATCTGTGGTTCTGCTGCAACAAAGCACTTAGGCTCAGAACAGTTGCATTTGGCTCTCAGCTGCAGTGGGAAATTAGAGATCAAAATTCTTTGTTGAATCTCCAGTGTTGAATCACTGAAATGAGATTGCTCACTAGAGTAAGAGGTAGAAAGTGTTGGGATGATGGGACCAGCTCTGGACTGAACAGGACAGGATCCAGCTTACAAAATAGTAGCCTGGGGCCATATCTGAAAGGTGAGGAACAGTTTCTGTCACCCTTGCTTTAAGGACCACTCAGAGGACAAATAAGACTCTTAGAAAAAACCTTGTACTTGGTTGTCCCATTCTGTGGCCTTTCTGAGGTCTTTGGGGTCTGCTCCAGCAGCTGATCTCTGCATATACACCAGGGCAAGAGAGCAGGGGATCTGGTAGCTGGCTGAGGTAAAAGGCAGCTCTTTGGATGGAGAACGTTTCTCTGCTTGCTTCCCTAGATATGTCATGTGCTGCAAAAGATACAGCACACAAGTGATTTTTCACCATTGACACAAAATCGGTCACAGGCCACAATACTTATTCCAGTTAACTAGAAAGGGAAAAGCATTATCACAGTAATTACTAAAGCTTTGGTAAATAGAATGGTTATGATGCAATTTACTAATGAATGGAAAGAAATCTGACACATTAATTAGCCTATACAGCAACTAATGTTTGAGATTATTTGTTAAAACACTCCAAAACAGCATGTAGTTCCAATGCCTATAAAAGTTCTGTGATTCTCTGTGTCAGAGGGTAGGGTAGGTTCTTTGTTTCTTGATGAGGGAGGGAAGATTATATTTTAGCCCAAAGACTAACAGGAGTTTTGAGTCGAGGTTGAGTATAAGACTCAGCAGAATATTAACTGTAACTTAAATGATGATTTTGATGATACTCTGATCTTTTCTCAGCCCACAAGGGAATGCTTGGTGAGTGTTTTGTAGCAAGGCACAAAAAGGCAAAGAAATGTGATAAACAGACCCATTAAAGATCAATACACACCTTTTAATTATATTTTATATTTTTGCTTGATAATTTTCTACTCAAAAAGTAGTGTCTGTTAAAAAAAGATTTGTTAAAATGTTGCCACACAGGATTAACAATGCTTTTCCAAGTCAGATTCACTGTCTAATAAATATTTATTTCTGCTAGTATTAGTTTAAATGTCATAACTGAAAACCTCATTTAATACAAGTTGATACAATGAAAAAATATAGAAATTAATAACTGATCAAGCAGGCCAAATTCAGACACTCTAATTGTAGTCAGTGTTTGTCTTAACTAATCAAGAGGCAGGATACTAAAGCCCAGGTTATAAAAATAAAATAAATGTCACATATATGATCAGTATTAAGAGTTTGTAAAATTATGCTTATTTTGAAATTTATTTTACGAGTTTCAGTGGCTTGACATTTAAAAAATATCTAATATGCTATAAGGGCTATTAAAAGAATTCTTAACATTTGATTTAACTTTGAAAAATAAGTATAAAAATGGCATCCACTTACTTATTGAGTCTCTTCCCTGCGTATTTTCAGTATCATGTTTATGTCTTGCATTCGATATAAAAAGTTCCTATTTCATCTTTCACCCTTTAAAGCAGAATCAGTAAATATTTCAGTGAATAATCTGAGATTTCTATTTTGTGCTGGTTACTAGCAGCACACAGATTGATGCACAGCTTCCAGATTGAGGTTATACATCAGGCAGTCTGAGGAAAAAATGTTTTTTCTTTTACTTGCAAATATAGCAGAGTGAATCGGAACTCTTTAACAGGTACAAACAACACCATTCTCAAATGCCATCATTTATGAGGAGGCTTTTCATAGTAGCACTTGCAACTTTTAAAACTCAAGAATAAAACAGCAGCAGGGAAATCTGCTGTTAAGACTCTGAGTGACCCTGTGTAATCCTGTTGGGTTTATGTATTGTAGCAGGTACTACGGAACGATTAAGGCAGGAAAAGGTTGTAGTGTGTGCTCTGGTTTTACCTGTGGTGTGATGGTCTGTTATCCTTGCTCCACTGATGTTAGAAAAGGCAGGGCTGTAAAAGAACGGGATATAAATCAGTCATTTTCAATGGTGGTATATCCCCACTCTTATCCTAAACAAAATAAAAGTATTAATTCAGTCATGAATACTAAGAAAATGTATTTATA
>VZTZ01013759.1:0-14544 GCA_013400955.1 Drymodes brunneopygia
CCAAAATCCATTTCCTGGAGCAGGGGACTTCAGCTCATCCCCAAAATCCATTTTCTAGAATTCATCCCCAAAATCCATTTCCCAGAGTGGGGGAGCCAAGCTCATCCCAAAAACCCATTTCCTGGAACTCATCCCAAAATCCGTTTCCCAGAGCTCGTCCCAAAATCCATTTCCCAGAGCAGGGAACTCCAGCTCACCCCCAAAATCCATTTCCAAGAACTCATCCCCAAAATCCATTTCCCACAGCAGAGGAGCCCAACTCGTCCCAAAATCCATTTCCCGGAGCAGGGAACTCCAGCTCATCCCCAAAATCCATTTCCCAGAGTAGGGGAGCCCAACTCATCCCAAAATCCATTTCCCAGAGTAGGGGAGCCCAATTCATCCCAAAATCCATTTCCCAGATTGGGGAACTCCAGCTCATCCCAAAACCCATTTCCCAGAGCAGGAAACTCCAACTCGTCCCCAAAATCCATTTTCTAGAATTCATCCCCAAAATCCATTTCCCAGAACTCATCCCCAAAATCCATTTCCTGGAACTCATCCCAAAATCCATTTGTCAGAGCAGGATACTCCACCTGATCCCCAAAATCCATTTCCTGGAACTCATCCCCAAAACCCATTTCCCAGAGCTCTTATTTAAAGGATGTGCTTTGTTGTTGTGCTTCACCAAATTCCTCCTAACCCTGCAAAAGAACCACTTTCCTCGACAGCCTCCTCCAGTGGAGGTGCTGCTTTCCATAATTTCTACTGTAATTAATATTTTTAAATAAATCACAACATCCTTTCTGAGAGATTCTGAATTCCCAGTGTTTTCTTCGAGTGGAAGGAACACGAATCAAATCCTCAGGATGTGAAGCAGTTGTGGCTGGCTGAAATATTTATATATCTAAAGTGCAGGTTAGAAACTCTCAGCCCTTCCAATAAAAACCTCATCCTACTCCTGTTTTCCTTAAATATCTTTAACTCCTGCCCTTGTGTTTTGAAAGGTATTTTGAGGAGCTTTGTCAACAGAATTGCTTGGACTCTTCTCAAGTCTCTTCCCCTGGAGATTTTGCCTCTTTATTTCCTGTCTTTGGTTTCAGTTTGTCTTTTCTGGTGTGGGGAGGATGACTGTGCAACACTTTTCAGAAATGCTCTTTTTTTTCTTTTTTTTTTTTTTAAACCATTAATGCATGACCAAAAAATTGCTGCTAATTCCTTTAAGAAAAAAAAAAAAAAAAGAAGAAGAAAAAAACCCCAAACTTGGCCGTGAGATGCTCAAAATCAACAAAAGAACATCTCAAATCCCTCGTGTTGAGAAGAATTGCTTGTTGATCTGGGTGTTGCAGATGTCCCAGACAGGAGTGTGTCTGCTTGAGGTGAATTATAGCCCTGTGCTATCTGATAGTGGCCAGGACATGATATTTGCTTTATTAAATATTCCCCAGGAGTTGGACATTCACTCCATTATTGGCTGCTTACGGTGCAGGAGCTGAGAATCAGCTTGATCTGCCTGCCTGTCTGCTTGGGAAATGAGAAGAAGAAAGATGAAGTGGTTCGAATGGAAGTGGAAAATGAAGTTTAAAATGTGTTTCCCCCCCTTGAAGATTCCAGTGAGAGCCCTGTGAGCCTTCCAGGGGTGGCTTTGCTGCCTTCTGGAATTGGTGTTTTGCAGTAAATTCGGTGTTTCTTGGGGAATTGTTGTCCTCAGGTTGGTGAGTGAGGGCTCAGCCAGCCCATTCCTCCTCCTCCTCCATGATCTCCAATTGATTGTGGCCAAAATATTTGGCATTTTCTGCTGGTTTGGCTGCAGGAATTTAAATAATAATAAGATGATACTTTTTCTCCAAAGCCAAGGCAAAATAGTTGTTATGGTAGAAGTGTCTGACCCCAAAAAGCTTCTCCTTTTCACATTTTAGGGACAGGCAGTGGCTGAGGAAATCCCACCTGAGAACATGGGCAGCATTTATGAGATATTTCAGTATTTTTAAATCTTCCGCAGTCAATAAACACTCAGGCTGATAACTTGGAGTCATTCACTGGGTGTGGAAAAACCCAAATTCCTAAGAATTTTCTTGCACTTAGAGCTGGGAGCTGCTTTTTGCTGACAGTTTTCACTGAGAAGCCCAGTGGGCTTTGCTTTTTTTTTTTTTGCTGAGCCCAGCCCAGAGCAAGCAACATTTGCTTTGTGGCTTTATTGCAAAGAAAACCTGCAGCAAAATGAGCTCTGTGTTTTGTTTCCATCCCTGTTTCGACTCCTTGAACCTTGCACAGGAGCAGTGAAACCTCCGAGGTGCTTTTAATAATTCCTGAGTGATCAGGGAGGGTTTTTAGAGAAAGGTCACAGCTACAGCAAGGCCTTGAATTTTTAACCTTTCTGGGCTCTCACCATCTGTGCAGCCCCTGCACTCAGGGCACCGACGTTCAGTCTTCCACCTTTATGCTTAATCAATCATTTTTCCTCTTTTATTTATTTTAAATAAGGGCAGCACAGTGGAGGTGAGGAGCAAATAAAGCAAAGCTGTGGCCTCAAATCTCCCCTGGAACCCCCTTTAATCCCCTCCACCCCCACAGCCTCGTGTTGCAGTTTTATTTTTGGGTGTGGGAGCTGCTTGACCTCCCTGGAGCCTCTCACGTTTTTGCTGGTGATCCTTGGAGACTGAGCATGCAAAAGAGCAATTTCCAGGATGGAAAATCTCGGGATGTCAGCACAGGGATCCAGGGAATTCAGGAGCAGGGCAGAACCTTTGCCTGGCTCATCCTGTGCTTGCCTTCTCTGCCCTGGTGCACACAGGTGGGTGGTGGGGGAGTTGCTTGATTTTAGGAGTTTTCCACCTCTCCACACTCCATCAAAGCCAACATTTGCTGTGGGGTCACTCTCAGGGGTTCTTCTTGCTGCTGCTGCTGCACCTGGAGCTTTAACAAGTGCTGTTCCAGCCCTGATTTCCTTCCAGATCCGCTTGGAGCTCAGGTTAAACTGTCTGAAATCTTATTTTGAGCAGGGGATTGTTTGGAGGGTGAGCTCCCTGCCTGGAGTGCACAGGAGCTGGGGCAGCTCCAGTTCTGTGCTCCCCAGCTGCTGATTGAACATCCCAACGAGTCCTGGTCAGGTTCTGTCGTTCTCTTGGACACGAGACAATCAGGGAATTCAGGATTCAGCCACCAAGGCCGGGCAGAGAGCAAAAAGAGCCCCAGCCTCTCTTTATTCTTGTATTTATACCTTTTTACAGACAGTTATGGATTGGACAAAGAGGTCACCACCTCTGAAATTCCATAGGTGACAAACACAGCCCATCACATTCTCCAGCCCAGAAAGAAGAATGAAAAACAACATCCAAAGTACAAAACAATCCTTGGCCGGTTATAGAAACATGGATTGTTCACACAAAATCTGTGAGAGCCTTTGCTACCAACTCTAAACACAGCACTCTAGAAAAATCAGGGTGACAAGGCTGTGCCTCCTCTCCCTGTGCAATTCCCTGGAATGTGCTTGGAGCCAGATGAGGATGGGGCTCTGCTCGCAGGGAACAGGGACAGGAGGAGAGGGAACGGCCTCAGGCTGGGCCAGGGGAGGCTCAGCTTGGACAGCAGCAGGAATTTCCCCATGGAAAGGGAGCTCAGGCCTTGGAAGGAGCTGCCCAGGGAGGTTTGGAGTGCCCATCCCTGGAGGTGCCCAAGGGAAAATTGGATGTGGCACTTTGTGGACTTCCAGGGCCAAAATCTGTCAAGAAAAGGAAATCTCTGTCACCTGTATAATGTGAACCCACTGGGTTTCCCATGGAGCTGTGGGATTTGGGATGCTGAGTGCCAGGTGTTCACTCTGGGTTCATGGGAACAGCAAACTGAAAAAAATCAATGGTAACCAAGGCAGTGACAACTCCTGAGAGCGTGAGCTCAGCCTCACCCTGAGCAGGTGACCTGGGAACTTTCAACCCTGCACTCAGGGATGCAGGGCAGCCTCAGGTGATGGTGAGATTCTTTCTTTTCCTCCTCCAAAGCAAAGGAGAAAAGCTTCTCCTGCCCTTGAAGAAGCCGGATGATGCACAACACCAAATGCAAATGAAGAGAGTACACAGAGAAGCTCTTTCACCAAGCACTTTATTTTTAAATTTTTTATCTAAGAAGCCTGTCTAGACAGGCATCTTATTTCCATGACATGCAAAGCAGAGTAGTAGATGAATACTTCATTAGTAAAATGACTTGTCATCTTTGAACCCTGATGTAATTTCTCTTGGAAGCTGTTACTTCCCTGCAATATCAGATCCAAGATTTTCCTGGGAGGTGCCAGTGGCAGTGCATTTGGTGCTGTTAACATGACAGCTACCCTGCATTAATGCATAATTACTTTATTTATCAAAGGCAGTGATGCAAACCCAGTGAACTGCACAGGCTGGAGGAATTTGAGCTCTGGTGGAGCTGTGCTAGGGAAGGATTAGCTCGTGTGTGGAAGTTTCACTGCTGGGAAATTTGGAGATTTCTGGTGTAGGTCCCTCTTTTTTTTTCCCTGGTTTTTTTTCCCATTTTTCCATCAGCTGAGCAAGGTGGGGTGGCAGATTCCAGCTCTTCTGACAGGATTCCACTGCTGCTGCTGTGGAATTGAGGAGGAGTTCTGAGGGGTTTGGTTCAGGGCCCTGAGCATCCCATTCCATAAGAATTCCCCATTTCCAAAGTGTCCCATCCCTGTTCCCTGTGCTGATCCCTCTCCAGCACAGCGAGGGATGCACACCTAGAAACTCTGCTAAAATCTCAACAAAAGGGGCTCATTTAGCTAGTACAGAAATGTATTTATTTTAGGAGACTGTGTTAATTATCTTTCACCTTCAGCCTAGTTCATTAGTGCTAATGAATGAGGTGATGTGCTGTGATGAAGGGAGAGGATCAGCAAGCCCAGTGATGCACATGGCACATACACAGCAGGCTTTTCCCAAAATTTGGGTTGGAAGGGACCTTAAAGCTCATCCAGTCCAATTTCCACTATCCCAGATTTTTCCAGCCTGGCCCTGGACACTTCCAGGGATGGAGCATCCACAATTTCTCTGGATAACCAATTAGGAACCTGCCTTGTTTTGGGGTGAGTTGTGCTCAGTTTGAGTCAGATACACCTGAGGGATCTTGGGCTGCATTCTCCAGTTGGGATTTGCTCTTTAAAGGTATTATTTTGGTATTAAACATGAGAAAAAACTTCTTTCCATGGAGGGTGGCAGAGCCCTGGAACAGTTGCCCGGGGAAGTTTTGGGGACATCCCAAACTCACCTGGATGTGTCCCTGTGTCACCTGCTCCAGGGTAGGACTGGGTGATTTCCAGAGGTCCCTTCCAACGCCAAAAATTCTGTAATTGCAGGAAAAGCAGCTGGGTGGGATCCCTGAGTTTGGAAAGGATGTCAGAATCTCTTGATTTTCCCCTGGTATTGCTCCAAGCACAATTCCTGCCTGTCCCATGCCAGCTGCCACGAGTGGCAATGAGCAGCTCCTGGAGCTCTGGGAGCTCCTGCTGCCTCTGGGAATTGTTCTCCAGCATGGAATGGAGCCAGACCAATAACACTCCCATAATGGAAGAGCTGTTTTCCAGGCAGTTTGCAACAAGAATTATTAAATGTTTAACATTAATTACATGCAAACCCCGTTCTGGAAGGAGCTGGGTGATAAAGGGGAGGTGGGGATGAGGGCAGAGCAGAGCAGGGGTGCCCTGCCTGAGGATCTGTGGCACTGTTGGACACAAAAGAAACACGTGGACTTTTTAGTAGCAGGTCAGGGAGCATCCAGCAGGACCAGAAAAAGGGCCTGCCTTTTTATATTTTCTTATATTTATATCTTTCTTAAGATAATTCTGGATTGGTTAATGAGGTTACCACCTCTGTAATTTCACAGGGTAAAGACATGGTCAATCATCTTTCTCTGCCTTAGGGGAAAGGAATGAAAAACAATCTAAAAGTTCATTTTGGCTGGTTAAGAAAACAAGGATTATGTTTATAGAAAATGTATGAGAACTTCTACTACAGAAGTAAAAACATGGAGCACTGCAAAAATCAGGGATCCAAACTGCACCTTTGTCCAGGAGCTTCCTGGCAGTCAGAATTTGCATAACCCATGGAAATTTAGTGTGGGAGAAGCAGGGGGAGTGGTTTATTATCAAATATTTCCCCCACACCATTAATTCTTGTAGCTGCCTCATTGTCCTCTGTACGTGGTGCTCATGGCTCGCACGAGGATTCCCAGAGATTTCCCTCTGGAAAATGGGAAAACCACGCTGGTAACAGCAGCTTTGGGCACTTCCAGGGATGAACTGAGCACTTTCTGTTGGATTTAAGTCAGGAAGAGCTTTTTTGGTGTGAGTTCCTCCCATTTTGGGCTGTGTGGAGGTGAGTGGAACAAAGCCCTGCTTGTTTGCTCGTGTCCCAGCCCTGCTCCCCTTCTGCAGGATCCACCCTCCACCTCCTCCACGTGCTCCTCACATCAGGAACAGGATTTTTTTTCCTTATAAAATCTTGTATTTCCCAGCTCAGAGCTGGAATCAGCAGCTAATGAAGATGAAGAGATAAAATCAGCTTTTCTGCCTCATCTTTTTGCTCTCTAGGAACTGCTCTGCTGTAAGACCCATTGTTTTCCTACTGAATTTCAGGCATTTTTTATCCATATTGGGTTCAAATCAATACTCCACAGGTGAAAGCTCTGCTATTCCCAATTTATTCAGCAATCCAGGCTTTGGAATGAGGATTTTCAGTGAGGAAAAAGAGCTGAACCAGCTGTTCCCTGGGTAAATGTGTTGTACACAGAAATCTCCTGAAATGAGCTGAGTCTCACTGCAATGCCACATTTTGGGTTGTGTTGTCTTCATTTCTCTTCCTGCAGCAAATCTGTCTGAGGGGAGGGGGAAAAAAAGATGGAAATCTGCTCAGTTTTTGAGTTTTGGGTGTTTCTGAGCAATGCTCCTCGAAATTGCTCTGAAACTCAAAGTAGAAGGCACCTTATGAACAGAAAACAAGAATTTTCCTGATGAGAATGTTGTGCAGCTTAAGGAAATGCCAAAAATACCATTTCAAATGCATTTAAACTTTTCATGTTTTCAGGTGAGTGTGGCCATATTTGCTTGGCTTAATAACTCCTTCAAAATTTGACTTTCCTGTCATTGAAATTTCTTAAATTATTGGTCCTGCAGGAGGTTAAGTCCAAACTCTGAACTGCTTAGGGGTGAAAGCAATATTTTAACCAGCCCTTTTTTAGTTTTACCCTCCCAAAACCAGTGAAATATATGCATAATCTTCATAAAACAAAGTTTTGTGTGGTTGGCAAAGCAATTAATTTCAAAATGTTCGTGTTCCTTCTGCTTGATGATCACATCTGCTTATTTTCCCCTCTGAAATTCTCAAGCTGTCTCCTACCTGGATAAGAACCAACAAGAAGCTCTGCCTTGCAGCTCCTTCCAGAATTCCTCACTCTTCAAGCCCGGTGTGATTTCTGAAATACTAAAATAATCCCATCTGCTGTTGTTTTTTTTTTTGCATTCTGTCTTCTGCCACCCTCCCTTCCTTCCTGCTCCTGGAATCTGCCCCTTCCAGGGTGTTTTTTTGGATGATCCAGCAGTGAAAATTCCGATCCTTGAGGATTCCTCAACCCTTGAGGCTTTGGCATCTGAACCTGCTCAGGTTCAGGCTCAGCTTGGACAGCAGCAGGAATTTCCCCATGGAAAGGGAGCTCAGGCTTTGGAACTGCCCAGGGAGGTTTGGAGTGCCCATCCCTGGAGGTGTCACCTGGAGGTGGCACTGAGAGCTCTGGGCTGGGGACAAGGTGGGGATTGGGCACAGCTTGGACTGGATGGACTGGGAGGGCTTTTCCACCCTCAGTGATTCTGGGATTGTCACTTGGTGGGCTTGGAGGGCTTTCCCCACCTCAATAATTCCAGGATTCTTTGGAGCTGAGGACCAACACCTCCTGTCCTTGGAGCTCCAGCTTGGCTTCAGCAGGTGCAGAGCGCTGCTGAGGAGGAGATGCTGCTGTCAGGTCTCTTCTGCTCTCAATAATCCCCTTCTTTAATCAATCCATCTAAATCAATCCATCTAAATCAATCAATCTAAAGCCATTGATGGGCAGCTGAAGGGATTTGGGATGTTTTCACCAGGATGAGTGGAACACTGGGGTTCCTGGTGAGCTTTGCAAGGACCTGTTCTTGCATTAACAATTTGTTACAAACCATTCCTCAGTCTGGGATAGGATTGTGAGGATTTATTGCCAAGAGCTTTCCTCTGCTGTGTCTTTTTTCCATTTATTTAATTTTTTTTCAGCTCCAGACCTCCACGTGAGCTGCTGCTTGAGAGGATTTGTTTTAATATTGCTTATCTGATGATGATTAAGGAAACCAGTGTTTATAGCATAAGCTTTGACCTCGATGTTAGCTCAGCTGGCCAACGAGATAAATGATGAGGAAATTCCTCAGCAAGCTCCCCACAAGTGATTTAAAATGAACTCTTTTTGAGGAGCTCTTCTAAAGCTGATGCATTTTTCAGACACTTGGCTTTTGAGGAAATTTTAGCCGCATTGAAAGGCTGTTGAGGATTGGATTTTGGCTTTTTTTTTTGGTTTTTTAGCAGCAAACTTGTTTCTGTGTCTGGAATTTAGTCCTGTGGCATTCAGCAAATCAATGGACATTGTGAAACAAAACTGGACTGTGGGAACTTCAGGCTTGGGTCTGTAAAAAACAACCATTAAAGGGTTTGGGTCCAACACAGCTTTGAGAAAACGTGGTTTGCTCTGAAATTCATTAATGGTGAAAGGCTGTAATGAGTTGATGTAATTATATCATTTTTATTTCCTTTTTTTGTTTTGTTCTCTCCTAATTCTCAGGGCACAGCTGCCTTGGTGCTACCTGTACAAACAGAAAACCTAAAACATTGATCTTTGGATTGATTTCCTCTGGGTGTTTTCACCAACACAAATTATCCTTAAAAAAAAAAAAGAGGATTTCTCTCCAGAAGATTTCCAGCAGAAGATGCTGCTGTTACACTGGGCTGGGTGACACCACATTTCCCTGAGTTACAATTTTCTATTGTGGTAATTTTGCTGATCAAACAGCAAACTTTAAAACAACTCAGTGTCAGCATGAAAAAAAAAAAAACACCTCCGAATAAAAAAAAAAAACCCTTAATTTCTAACAGGGAGCACTTGGCTGCTGTGAGCAGAACAGAGGCAAAGAGAGTTTTAATATTCTGTAGCTCAAGGACTTGGCTCCTCTTCAAACATTCCCCAGCTCCACGAGGATGGGGAATTTGGCAAGTGACTGTGCCCCCTCTAGGGGCAAAAATGTGGAAATCGGTTCCACAGGTAAATTCAGGCATGGGGAGAGGGTTTGTGTGGAGTGGGAGGGGATTCCTGCTGGGATTTGGGATGCAGCTTCCTCCATTTCCCAGGCTCTGCTTTCTGCCTTCTCTCCCTTGAATTCTTAAGTCAGCATGGAAAATGTGCTGCTGCTTCTCCAGGGGAGAACTTGAAATCAATATTATAAAGTAAAATCTGTTTTATAAAGCTGAATCTATTTTATGAAGTTACACTATGAAAACCAGCTTGTAACTCAACGTGTGTTAGAATTCCTGAGCACCCAGGTTATCCAGATTATCCCAAGGGAATTCAGGGAAATAAAAAAACCCCTCCTGCCACTCCAGGGCTTTGAATGTGGGAGTCAGAGATGCTGTGGAAATCCAAAATCCGTGCTGGGCACTGCAGTGATGGAACCACAGGCTTGGGTGGCCCTGTTTGTTTGTCCTGGCAGTGCTCAGTAAAACACGAGGCCTTCAAAAATCCTTTCAGCAATTTGGGGATGTTGGAGAAGTTACAAAATCCTCCTTTCACGGCTCTCTCCTGCGTTTCCACGTGCTGGAATTCATCCAAGTGGCGTTTGCTGGGTGTCCTGAGCCTTGGCCATGCTGCTGCTGCTGGAAGATTCCTTCCTTTGAAGGAAGCATATCCCCATCCCTTCTCCCTGCTTTGGGAATTTATCCTATTTTTTAATCTTTTAAAAAAGGTATCTGGAGGGAGGGGAGTGTTTGGCTTTTAGGGGTTGCTTTTATCTCAACCCCAAGTTCCCGTACGCAAAGATTTGATGATTTTTGGCATCGTGATTGTCATTGATGATTTTGGTGTGGTCCTTTAAAGGCTGAATTCAGCCCTCACCTCTCAGGTGCTTGAACTGTCGCTCAGTCAGACACGAAACACTCAGGTAACTTAGGAGATGAGTCACTAAGGTCGGGCAGAGAGCAAAAAGAGCCCCAGCCTCTCTTTATTCTTATATTTACACCTTTTTACAGACATTTATGGATTGGACAAAGAGGTTACCACCTCTGAAATTCCATAGGTGAGGAACACAGCCCATCACATTCTCCAGCCCAGAAAGAAGAATGAAAAACAACATCCAAAGTACAAAACAATCCTTGGCCGGTTATAGAAACATGGATTGTTTACACAAAATCTGTGAGAACCTTTGTTACCAACTATAAAACACTCGGCTTTTGCAGGGAGAGAGAGACTTTGTCTCTTTTGCTGTTTCTTCCCTTCTGGGACTGTTCAGCATCTCTGTGGTCCAGGACATCAGGAGAATCCCTCCGGGGACCCCCCAACTCTTCAGCTGGGCCTGGGCATCAGCTCCAGCTTCTGGAGGGACTGAGGCTGACACAGCCACACCCACAGAAGGACTCTCTGAATTCCACCATCTCTGCAGATAAGGAGAGATTTCATTGTTTTATACAATTCAATTTTTCCACGCTTGTGAATATTCTGCTCATTAAATAAATAGGTTTTTCCCACACAGCACTCTAGAAAAATCAGGGCGACATTGAACAGCAGGTGAAAACTTCTCTCCAGTGTGAAAGGACTCTCTGGATTCTGCCATCTCTGCAGAAAAGGAGAGATTTCGTTGTTTTATACAATTCAGTTTTTCTGCACTTGTGAATATTCTGCTCGTTAAATAAATAGGTTTTTTCCACACAGCACTCTAGAAAAATCAGGTGNACAGCCCTCTACAAAAATCAGGTGAAAACTTCTCTCCAGTGTGAAAGGACTCTCTGGATTCTGCCATCTCTGCAGATAAGGAGAGATTTCATTGTTTTGTATCATTCAGTTCTTCCACGCTTGTGAATATTCTGCTCGTTAAATAAATAGTTTTGTTCCACACAGCCCTCTACAAAAATCAGGTGAAAACTTCACTCCAGTGTGAAAACTACCAGAAACCCCCCCTGATCCCCCCTTTTTCTCTCTCTCTCTCTCTCTGCCCCCAAGGTGCTCTCACGGAGTGTTACGATGAACTGGGCAACCGCTACCAGCTCCCCGTCTACTGCCTGGCCCCTCCCATCAACATGATCGAGGAGAAGGGCGACCTGGAGACTCTGGACATCCCTGAACCCCCTCCCAACTCTGGCCACGAGTGCCAGCTGCGCCTGCGCCTGTCCACGGGCAAGGACCTGAAGCTGCAGGTGCGCAGCATGGACACCGTGTTCCACATGAAGCGGAGGCTGCACGCCGCCGAGGGCGTGGAGCCGGGCAGCCAGCGCTGGTTCTTCTCCGGGAGGCCCCTGGCTGACAAAATGAAACTGGAGGAGCTGAAAATCCCAAAGGACTACGTGGTGCAAGTCATCGTCAGCCAGCCCTTGGCCAATCCCACCCCGGTGGAGAACTGAGTTGTCCCGCTTGTTTTGGTCTGGTTCTTTTCTCTTTTCTTGTTGTTTGGGTCTTGCTGCCCCCTCTCTTCTGTTTTTTTGTTGGGGGGGGGGGTTTGGCCTGCTCGTGGATGGGTTGCAAGGAATGGCCAGTGGAAAAGTTCCATCTGTGATGGAGATCTGGAAAAATGTGATGAAATGTCAGCCCGGCCTCTGGGGTTTGGCTGATCTCGTGTTGAGCACCACAGCAGGAGGAACGGGGCAGAGGAAGGAAGGGAACAGAGAGGGAGGGGAGAGATTGTTAATACAGACACTTCTTGATCCTGAACCTGTCAGTGGTGTCCTGACCCGTGAGGCCGGAGCAGCAGAGAGCAGCACTTTGATTTAACAAACAATTCTGAGCAGAATCAAATCAATGGATCCAGTCCCAGCTCAGCAGTTCCTGCGGGAAGGAGCCACTCCCGGGGATCCCTCGGGCTCTGCTGAGGCACATTCAGCCCTGGCTGCTGGGGCTGGGCTGGGCTTTGCCCTCGGGCAGCTCCTGGTGATGCTCAGGCAGAGCAGTTGTACATTCCAAGGTGGCAGAGCAGCCCCTGTGCCGGCTCCGTGCCTCAGGCAATAACTCAGCCCTGTTCTCTCACTCTGTACTGTAATCCCCCTGCTCCAGCACTCACTCAGCCTCCTTTCCTGCCTCCTGGGAGCCTGCTGAGCTCCTGTCCCTCAGAGCACACCCAGGTGAGGTGCTCAGGTGAGCCCAGGATGTGCTGTGAGTGCAGTCCCTGATCCCACTGCATCCCCCTGCAATTCCCAAAGGATTGCAGCTCCCCTGGAGCGTGGGACAGGGGGAGGATGCAGCAGCACGCAGCTCCCAGCTTTTGGGCTGGCACTTTGGCAGCTCTGGTGGCTCTCCAGGACAGCTGGAGGTGCCCTCAGCAGCCAGTGCTGTCCCTCAGAATGTAACAGGGACCTTTCAGCACCGTGACAAATCCTTTTGTAGTCTCCAAACCCATCTTGGGCTTGGGGAATCCAGTTTGTTCCCCCCAGCTGGAGCTGCTCTGGGGCTGCTCTGCACCCCTGCCTTCAGTGGAGATCGAGGCCCTGCTCTTCTCATCATCATTTCTGTTTGCTTGGGGTTTGAGCCATCACTGAAATCACTCCTTCCAAAGCTGAACGTGCTGTTAATGTGGGAACAGCAGATTTTTTTTCCCTATTTTCTACCTTCCCTCTGCCAATTAAGTGAAACTGAGGGGTTACCTTGACCATTTTAAACTTCTGCTCTTCCAGTAATTCCATAGAAATCAAATTTCTGGCACTCAGAAACTCTTGAGGGAGTTTTTACAGAATGATCAGGGCTTGGCACATCCCAGCAGGTGGAAGCAGAATTTCAGTGATGGTTGGGAAACAGAGCCATGTTCTGTTTGCATTTCCCACCCCACCCAAATACAGCTTTTTTTGGTCTTCATTTTGTATGAGACCTGGGGGTTTCTGACAGCTCCACTGGCCCCAGGATGCCTGAAAAGCAGTGGCAGAGCTGTGGAAAGGAAAATGAGTTCCCTGTTCTCATAATCACCAAAGTGACTTGCTTTTCTTTTCTTTTTTCTTCTTTTTTTATTTTTTTTCCTTTCTTTTTCAAGGTGAAAGTGAGCTGATCAATACTAACCTAGAACAAGTTTTCTATTGTGGAGGGGTTTTTTTTTTGAGGCAAAAATCTGATTTGCTGTACTTGAGAGGTTTTTTTTTTTGCAGCCAAATCTTTTGCATTCCAGGGGAGGGGGGGAAATATTTGCTACATAAACAAGTCAAAAATCTCTCTTGGGTTTTCTCTGGGCAAAGGATGGGTTCATGCCAGGAAGACACTACTTGTCTTAGAAAGCATAATTTATATTTCTGGATAAATGCTCTTTATGGTTTCATTTTCCCTTCTGGAAAAAGGGGGGGGGAAATTGTGATGGGTTAAGAAGGAGCAAACCAGGAGCTGTGAACACTAAAACACCACTTTTCTTTATTATTATTATTATTATTTTTGTAGGATTTATTTTATTTTTACTATTTTCAGTCAGGCAATTGTCACCAGGTGCTGGTTTTGAGATGCAGGGGCTGGGATTGCTCCTTCTTTCCCTCTCCCCCCTCTCTCTGAGCTGGAAAAAGCTCAGTTTTGTGACACTGTTCCACATGCTTATGTTTTATATTAATTGCTTTTGTGGCAGGGAGAAAGGTGATGCTCTGAAGGCCGTGCTGTGAGTGGGTTCTGAGCAGAGCAGAGATTTTGTTCATGAAAATTCTCTTTAGCAGCCTCCCCCTCCTTAATCACATATCAAAACCTGGAAGAATTTAGTGCTGAAATGCTTTCAGAGGTGACAGTGAAGGCTTTGACCCTCCCTGTATGAAGTGACAGCAGCACTGAGCACGTAACCCTGCACAAACACAATTTTTACAGGATTTCTATCAGGAAAGAACTTGAAATTTCAAAATATCTGTTAAAAAAACATCAGTACAGCATGTAAAGGCACACGGCTGGCAGGGCCACGTGGAGAACTGGAGGCTGTGACAGAACAGAGAACATTTGTGTCTCAAATGCCTCGAGTTTGCACTAAAAGTTGGGGTTTGGTGCAGATTCCAGGGCAGGGGAGCGGGCTGGGAGTGTGGGGTGAGCTTTGGGGCAGAGGGGGTGTCCCTGGAGGGAGGAAGGGAGGGAGGGAGGATTGTTTGAGTGCAGGGCATGGCTCAAGTGGCACTAACCAGGGGCTCACCTGTGAGAGGAGGGAGAAACCCAGGAGAGGAGGGATAACCCCTGGAGAGGATAGAGAACCCCTGGAGAGGGTGGATAACCCCAGGAGGGGAGGGATAACCCCTGGAGAGGATAGAGAACCCCTGGACAGGAAGAATAATCCCCAGGAGAGGAGGGATAACCTCAGGAAAGGATGGA
>VZTZ01013760.1:1020-23453 GCA_013400955.1 Drymodes brunneopygia
AAAGTTGAAAAGGGAAGAGAAGAGAGGGGGGGGGGGGGGGGAGGGGGGCGGGGGGAGACAGTAATTTCAATGGGAATTAGTAAATTGCCTAATGGAAATGGTGTTTGAAAGCAAGGGACAGGCTGTACTAAATAATCCAAACATTCCTCCAGAAATCTAACCTGCTGCTCATGCTAAGGGTCATTCAGCACATAGGGTTTCCAAAACAAAGCCAATTTGTCATGCAATATTTAGAGAGTTTGGGGGTTTCAGCTAAACTGTCTTCTATAAAAAGAATAATAAAAATAATAATACAGAGATCGACAAGGCTAACACGAATTCTCAGGCATTAAAAAGTTCACATAGAAATTTGCATACTAAAGGGAAAGATGCAGACAAAATAGAAATAAAAAAATCACTGCAACTTACAACTTTAATATTAATCAGTAAAGCAGAAGTAGAGTGAAAGGAAGCATGAAAAGAAGTAAAACAAATGTGTACATTTAATCAGACAGGATTGCATAGGACACAAAGAACAGGGCTAATTAGTCTCAGCAGGTAGGGACTAACCTTCAGACTTCATAAATAAATAAGTCTGTGAACAATGTCTAAGTGGGAATATGGAGACAGAAAAGGGATTATTTTAAGACACCAAGTAAAAACATGACTAATGAAATACTTCACTGTTAACTCAATGTACAAATGTGTTGAACAGTTTCTTTTTCCACTGGTCTTTTGACTAACTTGCTTTTTCCTTTCAGAAATTGTACTAAATAACTGTCTGTGGGCATGCACACTCCCCATTTGCCCCTGATTACGTACTTACTGTCTTTGCAAACTAGTGCCTTGCAGAGTGACACCTTAACAAATATTCTCCCTTTTTGTTTGCTTTTTGATTTTTAAATGCCTTTATGTCCCAGAACAATATGAGATTAGAAACACAAATGTGGCAGACTCCTATTTATTTTGCAGGGCCATGTGTTATAATTTGATCCAAATGAACAAAAGCGGTTGCACAGTTTTGTTTTGTTTTTCTAAGATCTTTTTACAATCTGCTATGGATTTTTTCTTTAAACAAGCATGCTTTTGCTTCAGTCCCAGCATAGTTGCTAACTACTTAGTAAGCACCATCAGAAGTTAGTGTGCAGGGCAGAGCCAGTTGTTGCCCAAAGCTGGTTGCAGAAGAAGGGCCTGATTCTGTAGAGACTCACGAGTGAGTCACATCACTGGCGGATGATTTGTGAGGGTGGTGACACACCTGGGCTACTCGTGCAAGTAATGTTACTCACATGAATAAGTGCTGCTAGAAGGGAGCTCAGTGTTGTTTGCCTCAATGCCAGCTGGTGGTCCTGGGTGTGGAAGATGGCTCTGGATGGTCTGGGGTCCTGTACCCCAGCTGTGGAAGGTGTTTCCTGGGCACGTTTTTGCAGTTGGGGTTTTGCCTCCACAGTGGATTCAGAGGAGTCCTGTGAAGGGCCAGGAAACTGCTTGCCAGCATTCATCAAGTTCTTCCTGTTGCAAACTTCCAGGGGCTTGTTTTCAAACTGCAGCCTAGAGCTAGTGTGGTTGTGAAGTGCAAGGATTGTCGATGGTTACTAAACCAGCACGGTTTAATTAATGTAGTACAAGTCAGTTTGGATAGCTTGTGCATCTGATTTGTATCATTTCCCCTGATGTAACAATTTGTTTCACAGTCAGCGAGGTGAGAGCTCTCCAGGGGTCAATAGCACCTGTTGAGTAGTAGGTTCTCAGGTGATACCATGAATTTAAAAAAAATGTATAGTGTTTAACAATAAAAGAAACACAGTATTTAAAAAAAAAAAGTCAAGCTAATCCATGGCATGAAACATTTTTTGATTTATTGTTTGAATACCCAATTTTAGGTGACAGCTGGAGAGACAAAGCCAGGTGCTCCATGTTCAAGAGATGTTGGCTTTCTTGCCAAAGCTGACCTCTAACACAGATGAAGAAGTGGAAGTGCCTTTCTCCAAGCTTTTGTAGCCCTCACCACTTGGTACAATATACCAAATGCTGAGCTGTGGGGTTTGGTGACTGACAACAGTGTCACCATTTTACACTTTGGCCCAACAGCTTGGTCCCGAGACTCCTGCAGTAGAACAGCAGCAGTGAAAAAATGTGTGAGATTCACCTCACAACTCACAGTGCAATGAACTGGAGAGGGAAGAGGTTGACCAGGGGCAGCCAAGGAAATTCACTGTTTTATGAAAAATATTTTGGAATTTTTAATGTCTCACCAAAGGCCCAAGGCTTTATTGGAGAAATATGGACTGCTAAATGCCAGCTGGATCTCTTGGATAATGTTTACATATTTGGGATGAGTAATCTGTTTTCATGGTCTTCTCCAAGAGGTCCCAATGTAGGTTGCAATGTGTAAAATTCAAATTATTTATTTTGGAAAGATAAAAGGACTTTGGTTGACCAGGCTGGGATTTGAGTCTACAGCTCAAAGGAATCTGCATGTTTACAAATAATCTTGGATCATTAAATCTGCTCTGAATGTAAAAAAAAAAAAAAAATCAATACTGAAAAGGTTCCAATAACTGGAAGCAAACACATCTGCCTAGTGTCTTACCAGTACTGGCTCTTTCAGAGTTAGCAAAGAGGGGGATTTTTTTTCTAGGGCAGACAAGATGACAGCATGAAAACATAGAAACCGTGGCTCCTGTCTGCAGTCATTTGCATTGACTGAAACAAGCACATGTGAAAATTCAAGAAACCTATCAAAAGGGAAAATATCAACAAACAACCAGATCATGGTGCTACTGCCAGATTTCTTTGTGGCTTTAGATGTCACACATACTGACCAGGTCACTGTCTACTATTTGATCAAGGAGGACTTTCTATCTTCATTTGATGGAGAAACATTGGAAAATTAGTTCAGAAAAACTGCATGCATTGTTTTTCAAGCTTGTAACACAGCCTAATGTCTCTCAATCCATGCTCTGCCTCCCAAGTCATGCCTATTGCTCAGTAGGAATATCCTTCCCTTTTAGCACCTAAACCACAGCTGTACCACTTCCTTTTGTTAGAGATAATTCTGTCAAATAATAAAATCGTTAATGGGTAGAAATATGCATTCATGCAGGGATTATTCACACTTTATCATGAGGTGATATCAAGCACTATAGGAGTGAATGACAAGAAATAGGCTTCTGAAATACAGAGCCCTCCATAAATATACCATTTTTATTGACAACCCATCTTTTAACCCTAATAGTAATGGAAGAAATCCAATAAATGAAACATTTACTGAATAACTTGCCTTATTTTCGGGTGGTGTCTGATTCCTTTCTAGCTGTCTCTAGAAGATGTTTTTAGCCTAATTTGCTCCCTAGAAATTTCACTCACTGGAGTTATACATCTATGACGTTTTATTGCCTGAAGCCAAGTCTGAATAAGAACTTTCTTAAGATATACTTATCCTAATGTCAGTCTACAAGAACTGGGCTGCTTTAGTTTGATTTATTTGTGCAGTGGAGATTTAGTGCACCTATATAGCTGGCCATGGCCTCAGATTGTATCTAATATCCCAAACACAAATACCTGAAACCAGCAAATTCAGGCATGGTTAGTTACAATTAGACACTTTTAAACTAATCGCCTTAGATTTGTATTTATATGTCTCTGTTTTCCAAAACAACCAAAGCAGTAGAGCACTGCAAAACACTCTCATTTCACAGGAAGAGACTTGAGCGTAGGTGTCTATAATGTCTGTATATGGTCACAGGCACACACCAAGCACCAGCCAGATGCAGTGTGCTTTGACTGTCTAAGGAAAACAGGTGGGCATTTAAGGGCCAGGAGCACAGAGGTCACTGGCTGAGACTGCAGACCACTGCCTGGCTGGTTCCCTGGGCTCTTTCTTCTGCCTGTTACCTCCAGCACCCACTTGTGCAGTCAGCCAGTGCTTTGCAGCAAGGGCCTTCTTTTTCTTAGTGGTTTTGCTGGCCCCTCACCAGAATTCGTGGATGTTATGGTGATGCAAATAATGCAATGATAATAATTTGGCTTGCACTAATGCAGCATCAGTGAGGGTGGTCTTGTAGGTGAACCGTGGCTGAGAGCAGATGGTGGCAGGCAAGGAACCCAGTGAGCTGAAAGCCCTGAGCTTGCCCTCAGCCAGAAAGGACTGCCCTTTCAACTGACACACAGTAATTAGCTGCGTATGCATTTGTAGTCTGTTGCAATATGAGGTAAAAGGGATTAGTTTTGCAATGGTCTAGGAACATGAACATGTGCCAGCTGCATTCCAGCTGTAGGGATTCTGGCTGATGGATGACAATAGTCAGCACAGGGGTAGTCACTTCTTAAAACAATCAAGTTTAACGACATAAGATTATTTGATCGTACCAAGCAATCACAGAACCACTCATGTTGGAAGGGATGTGAAGATGCCTCCACTCCAGCCTCCTGCTCAAAACAAGTTTTAGCTCTGAATTCAGACCCGTTTGTTAAATGATTTGTCCAGCTAGGTTTCAAAAGCCTTCAAGGACAGAGATGAGACAACCAAGAGTTAGGACTTTGTGTTTATTCTTTCTGAATTCCATAGGGCTCCTGTTGGCCCATTCCTCCAGCCTCTCTAGGTCCCAGTGGACAGCAGCTCTGCCCTACAGCATGTTAACTGGACCATCCAACCTGATGTCCTCTGCAAATGTGATGAGACCTCCTCCAGGAAATTGACGCAAATGTCAAAGAGGACAGGTTCTGGGGTAGGGCCCTTTAGTTTAGCACCTGCCACTGGCAGCCAGGACTCCAGGCCATTACCACTGTTCTTTGAGTTTGGTCATCCAAACCGTCTTTTATGCATCTAATTGTCTGCTTATTCAGACTGTAATGTCCTAACTTGGGTGCTGAAGTTTCCTCTCCCGAAGCCTCAAGTTTGTGCTCCACTGTTTATCTTCATCACTCCCGTCACATTTTGTGGCTCCCTGTAGTCACTACAGCCACGGCTGCTGTTGATTATCACATCCCTGTCCAATTCTTCCTTGCTTGTGAGTGGTAGATCCAGGAGACCATCACCCACCACTTGGCCATCCACCATCTGTGTTAGGAAGTTTTCCTCAACAAACTCCAGAGACTTTCTAACCCTGTTCCGTCCCACTGTTTTGATCTTACAGCTGAAGCCAGAGGGGTGAAATTTTCCCAATAGCACTGTCGACTGTTACCTGGAGACTTCTAATTGTGTAAAGACATGATTGACTTGTCACCCTAATCAGATGATCTGTAACAAACCTATCACAGTGTTACCCTTACTGGGTTGCCCTCAAGCACCCAACCAGCCCATCTCCTGTTTCTGTATATTTGTCTCCATGTATTCATGCTGCTCCTTCACACAGGAGGTACAGCTCTTGCTTTTCTTCCCTGCCTGTCTTTCCTAAAGAGGCTGTACTGTCCATCACAGACTTGTAATCACAGGAGTGATCCTACCATGTCCCAGCTGAGTTATCCTCAGACCACAAGCAACTCAGTGAATTCCCTCATGCCTCAGTTTTTTCTCCAAATCAGGCCACTTAGATTTCACGTACTTCAGTGTATCACTGACTCTGGCACCGTGTTTTTCTGTCCCAAATACCTCAGATCTTCAGAGCAGCCTATGGCCTCCATCATAATGCAGTCAGTAAGGGTGACAATGGAGGCTGACCAAGAGGATGTCATTTTGGGCTAAGACAGGAAGTTTTAATTTAGGCTGGGAAGTGAATGAGTACTGCATTTCCTGCAAGACCAGAGTTAAACACCCAGCCCAAATCCCAGGCAGGTCTGCAGGCTGGGACCACATGTCCACATGAAGTGCATTCCTCTCAGGAGCCACCAAAGGCAGATTTTCATTTTACAGAACACTACAGGAATATAGGGGTTTTCCTCCACGGAAGTAGTTGCTACCAGTATTTTGCACAGAGTCACCTCTATGCCACTTCATGTGCAAACAAGCTCCTGACACTTGAAGCTTACAATTATATTAATTAATAGTTGATCTATTAATGCATAAACAAAGTAAAAGGGTTCTCAGGAAAATCCTTAACTTCCTTGAGAGTATTTCAATAGCTTGAACAGGCCATTTGTAATAGACATATTTACTGTATTTTACTATTTCCTAACAAATAATATTCTGATTAATAATTCTGCTTTAAAGCTTGTTTTGGTCTTTCCTTTTCTTCCCCCAGCTCCTGAAGCATGTCTTCCTTTTTTTTCCTCCTCATTTGGCAAAGGCCTCCCAACTACATCAAGCAGTTTCAAGTCAGCCAAGGAGATAGTCAGAGCCCTGCTGAAGGAGCAGAGCAGTCTCTCTTTGTACAATATGCTGCCATTTATCAGCAGACAGAGGTTTTTCTTTCAACAAGGAATCTGAGCTAGCGCATACCAAAAGAGTGGCACTGGAGAGTTTGTGGTTGGCTGTTGTTTCAGGCACATTCAGCGTTTACATAGCCTGAGGGCATAAATGAGCAGACAGGAGGGAATGGACAGGCCTTCCTACAGCACAATTAGGTGACAATGAGCTATCCAAAACAATCAGGATAGCAGCAACATCAAGTGCTTTCCCTGTGTCTCGGGAGTCCTCCCAAGACTTATTGCATCAGAGGCTCTGTCTATTGCTGGTGCCTCTAGATGGTGTCTCTGGAGAGGTGCAGTTGTCAGGAGCTCTGGAGCAGGATCCTTTCTGGGAAACTTATTGCAGCCTGAAATATTGCAATTAGCTCCAGTGGAGCTGGTTTCTGAGCTCCCCGTCCTTACTTAATGCAGGATCCCTAGGAACAGGAGAGATGGACTTGCAGGCGAGGGGGATAATTTACAGGAGTAATTCAAAATATCCTCCTTATACTAGATTGGGAAAAGAAGAGACAATAGGTCTCAGGACCTTTCTGCTCTGGTTCTTCAAGCCAGTCTTTCTTGACTTACTTTCTCCTTCAGAAAGCTTGCCTGTGAAAAAGGGAGGCCTGGGAGCTGCTCTCCTGCTCTTCCACCTCGGCTCTCTGGATCCATTAGCTCCTTTCAAGGACCCTAATCCTACAGAGGTCTGTTTTACAGGGAAGAGATCAGAAGAAAGGTTGCAATTTCAAGCCAAAAGACATACGACTGTGATCAGCACCTGTCCCACCGTGTTTGGAAATGCACAGAAAATGCACCATATTTAGATTTCAAGTCATTTGGTAGATGTAAAACTCCACTGGAGACTGTTCTGTTTAGTTAGGGAGACACAAAGGGCAAGGGTAGGTCCTGCATTCACAAGAAGAAGCCCAGTGTGTTTTATCTGCTACTTTACCTGAAACACAATTCTATCATTTTTACCTGCTCCATTCACTTTTTTTCAACAACTCATGGTTGTACAAGAACCACTGTAATTCTTCAGGCAATTGCACCCTTAGGACATCTCCTGCACCTGTGGGAAGACATAATCTGGCATTCAAGGCATTGTGGTAGAATTGGCATCACCACTGCTTGCCTGAGGCACCATCTTCTTTCTGTGCCTTGCCAGCCTGCTTAGCTTAGGCTCCTTCTCAAAGGCAGGGAGCTAAAGGCAGTGCTTTTGCCAAAGAGGAATGCAGAAGAAAGCAGAGATTACACAGATGGAATAACATTGGCCTCTAGATTTCTTTGGTGGCCCAGACAGAAGAAATCTATGTTCAAATGACCTGGGAAAACTGTGCCTATGGTTATGAAAATACACATGTCCTCAGGCTCATTCTCTTTGTCCTTCTGACCTAAAGCAATCTATGTCCAAGCAGGAGTGGAGAACGTAGCTAAAATAGCACATGCAGCCCATTTTGCATACTTTCCTGTGGCACTAGAGCTAAATGATTTATGACTGAAACATTGACTGTTGCAGTACAGGACAATTACAGGAAAGTTGGCAAGGCAGCAATTTACCACCTTGTAGGAATATGAAATTCCTTCCTTCCTCCTGATTTCAAACCTGACAAGTGGCAAACTACCTTCACTCTCTTTGGAAGGATAATCAAAAGCTTGCAGAATCAGACCTTAAGTTGTTCTTGTCTGGACAAATAAGTGCTGTCATCAGTGACCTCTTACAGCCACCTCAGGACATGCAGGGAGCTTCTGCTGTGCCTTGGGTACTTGATATGCCCAGAAATCCTGTTCCACCAATTAGGTCTTGTGTCCATGAATCTGTTACCAAAATCCATGAGATTCTTGCTGTGCACAAATCTAATTGTTTATGTTAGAAAACGGGTATTATATACTCTTTTGGCAATGACTGCCTATTTTTACTAAGTGTATTTACAGTGTTTAGCAGAAAATAGCAGTGTTAGTTTTGATTTAGCACAACAAAATTTTTAGGAATATGTTTGGGTTTTTTTCTGCAAGCAGATGTTATTTGAATTTAAGCTCTACTTTAATACAAATAAATAAAAGTAGGATTTTTAGGAGATTATTATGATCTTCAGCTCTGAGGTCCTGTATTACAGAGGTCACTGAATTTCAACAAGTGGTTCCTGCCATGAGTCTGTCACTTCTAGCTGAGCTACAATATTTCATTTAGAAAGACATCTGACCTGGTTTTAAATATTTCAAGTCAGTACTCCCCTTCTACTGTAGGCAAATTTTTTTCCAGCAGTTGTTCATTACCCTCTCTGGGGAAAAAAAAAAGAAGAGGAAAAAAGAGCACCACAATTCTATTTCAAAATCATTTCCCTCTTGTTCCAACCAAATAATACTATAAAAGAGTATCCTCTCATGTTGCCCTTTCCTTACCAGTAGCTTTTATTCCTTTTCCTGCCATTCTGTGGCCCATGACTGAACAGGTCCTCTTACCTTCACATTTTCCTCTCTGGCAGCAGTGGGACACCACAGGCAGAGGGCTCTGCTGATGTTTTGCACATTGCAGGATAAGGCAGTGAAAACAAATGTGAAGATTATCTGCAGCAATACCATATCAGAGAGTATTTTGTCTTGCCTGCCCTTAAGCTGGTCATCTGAGTGGCCTGCAAAGTTAATGAAGAGGCCCAAACAGTGGCTTATCCCAGCTAGGCTAAAACACCCCCACTGTGCAATGTCTCACCTTGCTCTGGTACCTGACTTGCCCCACTGACTGCAGCCAGTGCCTGAAGGACTGGCAGAGACTACACACGAAAGTTTTATATCCCTACAAGCTGAACTTCACTTCTAATGAAGTTACTTTCTAGAAGGAAAAAGCTACTAGCTGACAACAGAAAATGTCTTTGTATACCCTAAATTTATTGTCTGGGGTATTAAGCCACTGTACAGTACACTTCTATTTGCATTCCATAGTTGAAATCTTGACCATAAAGACTCTAATGGATAGACATTTCCATTTCTTAATAAAGAAAGCACAAAGACTCTGAGAGACAGACATCTAGGAACTCTGGTTTTAAGAGAAATGCCAAGATCATGACATTGGGGATACAGTCTCTCAAGCTGGCACCAACATTAATTCAGTAGAATATGTGATATTCTAGTGTAGCTTTGACCAGAACTCTTAAAAGTTTCTGTAAAATCCTTCTGGATTTGCTTCTCTTAACAACACAGAGTGCCCTTGTTTTGTTTTACTTTCTAAAAGATTTATTATGCTTGTTTTTCATCAGAGAGATATATGAAGTTTAACTTTCCCTAGTTTTGTTGGCTGACAATCTCACCTCTTTTATCTTGGCTTCCTGGAGAAAAGCAGCTCACCTCATCATGCTTTAGCATTTGTAACCATAGATTAACTTCAGCTGAATGTGACAGGAGATGGAGAGATAAACAATATTTATGTCCTCCAATTTGATCACTGTTAGCTTGAGTCCAGCTTAGCACCCATGGGAGGGAAGGTCCACAGGGAGAGAGCAGTGTGGGTGGCAGAGAGCAGTGAATCCATAGGGAAAGGTGCATGGAGAACAGACTGCCCAATTCCTGCTGCTCACCACACTGCTCACTCAGTGTTATTAATTCTGTGGTCACACATGGATTACACTGTGAACCCCTTCTCCCACCCACAAATTTCAAGTCCTTTTCCTTTTCCAGCTAAGATCGCATTATATGCCTTGCAGTTACAGCCACTGGAAGAATTATTAGGGAAAAAATGCACATACTGTTGACTTCCTTTAGCTTTTCCTTTACTCTTAATTTTTTCTTAACTCCATTTTATCTTACAAAATAAAAGGGAAATAAACATGTTCAGACCCACCATCCTCCCACAATGGTCTCCTGTGCAGTTTGAGGATCTCCGAGCAGGAGTTCATCTTGGAGTTTGTCGGATTTGTAAAAACCTTTTTTTTTTTAAAAACAAAAGCTTAAATAGAACCTCCCAATTTACTCCAAATCGTCAGTGTAGACAGGGAAGTGATACTTAGCCTGTTGTAACACACACTTCAGCAGGACCAGCTCGTAGATCATAAAGCACCACTTGCCTTATCTGCGCTGGAACAAGTCGCTCTGAATGCATGAACTATTCTAACAAAAATAGTGCAGACTTATCTCAGAATGTGCAGGGGGAACTCTCACACGTCCTGATGGAAGGGCATAAGGGCTGAAACTTTGACAATGATTTAATCTCAGTTGCACATTTCACAAGGTTATAGTTAAGAGCAAATAAGCGAAACCAGAGGATTTTAACAGTTCCATGAAAAGTAGCTTCCCAATTTGTTCAACTTCTGATCTTCACTGAATGGGTTGTCCTGCTTTTTTTTTTTAGCACTCCAGTGGCAATGTAGTCTGCTGTGAAAGATAAGACCTATACTAGCAATGCAAACAAGCAGCAAAGAAATAGCTTTGACTACAGTTTTTAAGTCTTCTTCATATATTACAAACAAGCACCACACACAAAAAAAAAAAAAAGAAAACAAAGCAAAAAAACAAAAAGCCCACAACATCTAGGATGCAGTGATTTTTATATCATCCAAAGAACAGGGGGAAAAGCCTGATTACATTTTAAAAAGCCTTGGTAGTACTGAAAATACAGCAAAATCTTACTTGTGAAACAACAAGGCTCAGTGGCTTCCTTTGTAAGAAGCCTTCAAATCTCCAGATCTCTGTGCCCCCTGTTTACACTGACAGATCTCCCACTGCCCAAGAAGAATGAAGGTTAACAGTGAAGCTGGAAATTCAGTGTCCCAGGTGGAGTTTCCATCCATGGGGCTGTTCTTGGAAAGACAATGATCCTCTCTGTCCCTTTGCTAGCACCTTTGCAAATTGGAGATATTGCTGATCGAATGGGTGAGGGGTTTGCAGTTTAATTAACTTGTAAGGTCGCAGAAAATGTTTTCAGTCTGTGACCTACAGACTCCTGCTACCTTTACTAAGAAAAGGTTAAGGAGAATGGGTTCACAGATGCTATGGAGCAATCTCTGCATATGGAAATGCTAAAGGGGGCCATACTTTTCACTGGAAATTTGTAGGGGTCCAAAAATCAAAAAAGACTGGAAAAAAAAAGTGGCTTAGATCTCATCTGTTCAGATGAAAGAAACTGCTGAAGACTGAAGTGTAGATAAGTATTAATATATCATGATATTGTAACTAAAGAGCATTATACAGCAGCACAATGTTATAAAATAGTTCCATCTACTGAGTCTCACAGGGGTGTAGCAATAAAAACATAAGAAATGAAGCCAGGTTGGGCTGTTTACTTTTAGCTCCTGATTTCTAAAAAACTCTTTATTTGCAATAAGTGGCTGTTAATGTTTTTAACAATGATATCCTTGGAATTTTAAATCAGAGTTAGAAAACAGCTCCACACACAGGTTTGGCTTAAGACTAATAGCTGTGTATGATGGAGGAAGCCCTGAAGTCATGCAGGGCATCTTAATATGATACATGTATTAGAAAATATTGCATAGATGCAATGTGGCCCCCAAGTGTAAAACTCACATGTATTTTCTCCTCCTTCCTCCCTCTCTCCTTCTCTCTGTCTTTCACTCGTAGTGTCTCTCTACATTTGCTAAAACTAAAAATAGATCTGTCACTAGACCTATATGAAAGCCAAACCCCCCCATATTTAAAATTGTGAGGTCTAGCACAAGAGAATGAGTACATTTTGGGAGAGGGAGATAGTAGGATTTTTTTTTCATATCAGCAAAAAATATTGGAGGTAGATATCTGTGCAGTTGCTGAGCTTTTGTGTTCTGGGGCTAGGAGACTTGAATATTATTAAGGGATCAGTCACAAAGTGCATCAATCTGGCATGTACTAGAGCCAGATATCTATTTGCCAGAAACTGGGAAAAAAAAAATCTCAGCAGGCTCACAGCTGAAGAATGGTGGACATTGCTTTGATTCAAGAAAGCCCTGGCACAGATATCTTCCTGGATATGGATAACATAATGGACTTTGGGGAGCATATTAAGTCACCCCCCTGTGACTTGCTAGCAGCTCTGGATGTGAATTATACAACTCTGGATTGATATGTTAAGGACTTAACAATTTCTGTCTGCAGCATTTCCAACCTCTGAGTGAAATATTGGGTTTCTTTTTTTCCTTTTGGTTTGATGGCAAATTGTGCTATGCTGGGTAATTCTTTTTTAAAAGCCTGCAAATAAAATAAAGTATAAATTAAGGAGAGGGTGGGGAGAATGACTGTGAGTGTGTGATGTATTGCATTTAATGTTTCTCTAGAACAAAGTCACACTTGAAGGCTGGCTTCTTTATTTATACTGTTTGTTTATGAGATCCAGGAATGCTTGTTTTCAACATGAAATAATTTTTGCAGTGGCTTCAAATGAAAACATGTATTCACTAAAACCAGAAAATCAACTGGGAGCTCACCACTGCACTGAGAGGCCCATTCAGACTCACAGCAACCCAGCACCCAAGGGCTCATTAGAGATTATTCACCAGGGGCAAACTGCTTGATTGGCTCTGCTCTGGCTGAGTCTGGGGTGGTTTTCCTGAAATTCAGCTGAAAAGTAAAGGTGTATGCAACAAATATATTGAATTTTTGATATCCGACATCAGTTGGGGACTGATGCTGCCTGACAGGTGTTGGCAGTTAGGGCAGGTGAAGACTTTTGAGAGGTTTCCTGGCCCTATTTAGTTTTAGGATCAGAATTTTTTCTTGATGACAGGACTTGGATTTGATACTTCAGTTTGATCACATGTGCTCATACACATTACATTAAATCTTTATTTCCTTATAAAACCAAAATGTTTTTATTCTTACTGAGTGTGACATGCACAAGGCAATGGAAGGCCATGTCTCTTTCAAGAGTATCATTTGTATGAAATAATTTCAACAACAGATATAGAAAATATGAATAAAGATTGACTATGGGCTTCCCAATCTGTGTACAATGGGGACAAATTCTTTATATTGCTCTGTGAATACTTTGCCCTCTATCCCTGATTTAATGGACCATAATTTTTTATTTCATCCCACACAGATCATCTCTTAGCCATAATTGCATAGCATATGAAAAATAAACTATTTGCTTATGTGAGAAAGCAGCATTAGTAAAATAATAATATAGTTTAAACCTAAACACTTTGTCCACTTTTCTTCTAACAAAAAAACTGGCTGCCTGTAGGAGCATTGGGAAGTGACAGCTTGGAGCTGGAATGACATAACTGGACATCTCCCAAAAAGAACATCCATCCATGCCCCACAGACCACTGGGTTTCAGAAGCCGTAATTTTATAGCAATAGGCAAAAAAGGTCACTTTGCAGATGACTTTTTAAAAGAGATGACCAAGATCCTGGAGATGTGAAGATATTCATGTGAGGGTAGGAATTTGTGCTGGAAAAACGACAAATCAAAGAATGGCAGTGAAAGAAGTAAGAGAGGAATTATGGGTACAGGGAGCACAGGAGAAGAAATCTTGGCATTTTACATTTCAAGCTGTTTACCTTCCAGACAGGTGTGATTTATCTGGAATAATTACCCATCAGCATCAAGGAAAAAACAGTATGATGTATAAGATGACAATTAACAGATTTATTTTGCATGATTGCACAGGTATCAGTAAAGGGCTCAGAGTTATATCATGAGCAGTTGTAGGTGTAACACAAAACCTATGAGCACTGTGACTATACTCACAAAAACACTGGACAAACAAGTTCCATTGCTCACCACTGGCTGCTGTCATTGGCTGAAAAAATCAAAACCTGTTTCTTTTTAAAGCAGTCTCATCTTCCATCACTCCACTTGGTCTCCCTTGTGAAACACCTGGTCTATGGGGATGCAAACATCAGGAGGGATAAAGTGGTCTTTCAAGATAATTCTTTAAGGTTTTCAGGTCTGATACTCATAATTTACATGAAGAAAAAGAAGAACTATTATGGATGCTTATAAATTTTGTCAGGAAGGAGGAAATCTGTTAGCAGCTGAAAGTAACTACCCAGCATTTTAAAAAGTAGCAGTTTCCTATCTTGTTCTGTCACAGGGTCATTGAAAGTCAGAATCTGAAAGATCTTATCCAAGTAGATTTTCCCCATCATCCTGGAGCCCATGAGCCGAGAGGGATGCTTAGCAAGTTGGATAATCCTGCCCTCCACACATTATGCAGCCAGGGAGAAGGGCAAGCATTCCAGTGGGAGGGACACTGCCAGGCAACCTTTGTGGAGGTGGTTTTCTGGCAATAAGAATGAATTGGAGAATAAAGTGCAGCACCTGTGATAATGAGTCTTTTAAATCATTATGTCTAAACATTCTTCTCAGGCTTCTAAAAACATGTTTCAGTTTAAGCCAAACAACGTCATTCAGCACAATATGTCTGAGGAAGAAAGCCACATATTGTTCTTGCATTTGTCTTTTTCTTTTCTTTTTTTTTTTTTTTTTTGCAGTTAATTAATCTCTTTTCAATTTAAGAACACATTATGAGAGGCCCAATCATTATAGCAAAAGAACAAGCCCTGCAAACCTTCACACATGTGATTTTAATAGGTGTAGATATGTGAACAAGGATTAGTAACACTCAGCCCTTGCTTAGCATTAGTGTGTGGGCTCAAGTTATGTTCTTGCTGTGAATTGGCAATGAGACACAAAGCCTTTCGCCTCTAGGGCTGTGGTTCAAATGCAGCCTGGGTCACTGGTGGCTCTACACAAAATGAGGGGGCTGTTTCTATCCAATTTCACCCTCTCCCTGTTAAAAGACAGTAGAGAATTCAAGGTCAGAGTGATCTCAGAGTCTCTCATCTTATTATGAATTGTTATTTTTCACTTACTATGCTATACTACAGAGCCTGGAGGCTTCTGCAAAGCGTGGGGCATGTCACACTGGTTACTGTGAGAACAGGTGCAGCTCTACTTATTTACAAACACACTCAATGGAAGAGGAACATAAAGAAATGAACCGACACATCCAAAGGATGGTGGCAATGCTCAGAGCAGAGCACACCTTTCCTCATAACCTGACAGCACCACTTCCTTCTCCACCTGCAGCTGTGGGCAAAACAGTGACAGGAAACAGTGTCCTTGGACTTTTGCTTCCCAGCAGGTAACCTGCATGGCTGTCAACCCAGCAGATTTTATGATATTTTTTCAGTAAGGTGGGGATAATATAAAACAAAGTGTGTGACAGATGAAATGCATTAGCCCCAACAATATTAATGGATGATAATGTATACGGTAGATCATTTTATCACACCATTTACATGTAAGTTTGTTTGGTGTATTATCTTTGACACAGTGGAAGATTCATAGATCAAGAGAATTGGTGTAACCCAATTTCATATGTTTTGTTGGATCTTCGAACAAAAGTGGATGCATTTTGAGTATACATTAAGCAAGTGCTGCATTAAGGACTTCCTTGCGACACCTGGCACCTACTTTTATGGCTTATTTTGTCAGATTGTTTCTTCTATTCAAAGATTAATTTTCCCACTTGCTGAATTTGTTAAATCTTTGAACAATTCAGCCAACGAAGAGGTTTTCAGATCTGAGTTTTCTCAGGATTAAACACTTCTGTAACAGAAAAAACACTACTCAGTCAATACAGACAGACTTGTTTGAAACCTAGCATTTGCTAAACAAAAAAGGTTAAGCTGTTTATAAAGAAAAGTCTAGAATCAAACGTGCCCTTGACTTTCAAACATGTCATCTGTAACTAAAGGGGCATTGGCTCAAGCACTTATAAAAATGCTATTTTATGCTAATTTTAAATTTAAAGCAAATGTTGGCTTATCATGTATATGGTTTAAAATCTTGGTACATGCTGTTCCCTAATGCAGGAGAAAGATGTAACACCCCTTCCTAAGGAAGGAGACACTATTCTTGCAACACTTTTTTGGCAGTCAGTCCACTTGCTGTATCAGGTCAGTGCAGTGCAGGCCACTGAGGGGGAATCTCCATTCAAGTACATCCCCGTGTCCATTGCAAAGCTTCTCCCAACACATGTGCATCCTTACACCAGACTTGTCAATTCACACCATTTTTATCAGTCACTCCCCTTGGCAGTGATAACACAGAGAAAACTTCCCTGGGACTCTCTATGAGCTTAAATTAGAGATGAGATGCTGGCAATCTGAAAGCATTCCAGAGCCTGGGTTGTACCCAGTGGCACAGCTGAAGACTGGCACAGCTGAAGGATATACCAGGTGCCAGGTCCACAGTCCTACCTGTGAGGCAACAATCATCTGGTTTAAGCCCAAGCTTTCTACTGTGTGCCTGGCATCAACTCCTGCAAACTCCCTCTTCATCAGCCAGACTCAATGGTGTCCCAAACCTTAACTCAAACACCCACAGGTGTTTGCTAACTTCTGTAAAATCCTCTCCCAGTATATTGGGATTTTTGCCATTTTTAACCTGGAAACAGGATTCTAGTGTACTATACCTGTCAAGGCTGTGTTTCTCTAAGACTTCCAGGTCAATCCAGAAAATCCCAAAGCCTCAAATACTTATTTGGGTAGATTTTGCTGATTCTGGGGGGGTGCTGCAGAGGGCTCTGGGGTGTGAGAAGGGAGGCTGAGCAGGGCTGCTGGTGGGGCTGGTGCCTGGTATGGCAGGGAAAAGACTGGCTGCCCTCCTGGCTTGACTCTGCCTCGGGAGCACTAGAGAGCCTGCACACAATTAGGGACAAGCCTCCGAACTTCTTCAAGTTCACTCATTTAAAAAAGCAACTAAAGTCTAAAAATGAAATAAAGCCCAGACAAATGAACAAAAAGACAAGACAAATGCTCAAAGAAAATGAAAAGAATAAAGGATTTTTAAACTATATCCTTGTTACCTTTGTTTCTCCTCAAGGAAGTAATATTTCTTGATCATCAAGATCCCTCTTCCTTAATAAGGTAAAACATCAGATTATAAAGAACATTTTTTAATGAGAATTCAGAGACATTTCTGGGTTGGTTGAGAAGTATGAAAGTATTTAACCTCAGTTCAATGGACTGCCCTTTATTAACATTTTTCTTCTAGTGCCACTCACATAACTGCCCTTTCACAAGCCCCATCTCAACCATTTGGTACTTATAACTTGGTTTTAGCCAGAGGGTGCATTGCAGAATACAAATCAATCATTGACTTTATTTCTTGTGACTAAAGGATTTCATAGACAGTATCTTTGTGGACAGAGCTATCACTAAGAAAACAGGGCTTAATGATTAAAATGTGTCCATTTTTCCCTCCATTCAACAGTAAAACTACCAGAGGTAGTTTGGAAACCTGTTCAGGGAGTGATGTGGCACTGACAGTGCAGCACACCTCAGCTCAGCTGAGCATATGCATAGGTAAACAACTCTGCTATCAAACAGTGAGCCTTGTCAAAGATTAAATGTGTCTTTAGGGAATGGGAACCATGCCACACTAACACCTTGGCAGTACAGGCCAAGTGGCAGGACACTTGGCTTCCCATCAGTTTGTCACAAACCTGCCTTGGAAGCATTCTTCTGGAAACATGAGAGCATCCCTGCCATGGGTTCCTGTCCACTGGCTGCTCTGGGTGAGCTGCCAGGGCTCCACACATTGCCAATGATAGCGGTGCTTTTGTCAGGTGGACACTTGCCCACCAGGAAATGGATTGGAGCCACCCATCTACTCTAAATGTGCCATTGTCTGAGCTCCAAGTGCTAACGAGAGTTAATGACATCAAGTCTGGTCTGGTCTGGAGTCTTGTAGGAACAGTGTCCATTCTAGCCACTGTTGGCTGTAAGTGGCTGTGTCCTACCTCTCATATATAACATTGGTAGTACATCTCCTTAATGCAAGAGGAATAAGTTTGTATTTATACATTGCACAAAGGAAGCAGAGCCAAGATAGAACAGAGGGCAGCAACACTGTTTGTGTTTTAACTTAGGAAATTAACGTGAAGTTGATGAAGAAAAATTGATGAGATTTTGTTGTTCATCTTGAACAGCCAAGACTTATCCCAGAGACTCACATTCAGTTAAGTGCATTTAGCTGCTTTCTCAGCTGTTGGAGGGTGTAGAGTTGATACAAGCTGCACCTCTAATGTTTTGGAGAGCTGACACTTCCAGAACATTTTGCAAATTTTAGCTCAACAATTTTGAAAGGACACAAATTCTCAAGCACAGTGATGAGAAATTCTGCAACTCAGTGGACACGCACTAAAATCTGTCCTTCAGCCATGGGGCACAGAAGAACTTTTTGAAAGAAAAGGCTTTTCTTATGGGGCTCTTCCCTTGCCAGTCTTCTGATGCCAACATTCATTAACATCCCAGAGCAGACACACTGTACCTGGTACATTTGGATGCACAGCCAGTGCTCGCCCTGCTTGGGCACACCAGAAACACTCAGGATCAACCAAGAAAAACAAGAAGAAAGAATGTCCATTAGGAGACATTTTGTAAGAGTTACGTATTCCCATAGAGCAGCACCAAGTTTTGAGGTTGAATCCTTGGGTTTCTATCCCATGTTTTATTTTACAGACATCAGCTCAGACAGATTTGCAATACCTGACAGGCAGAAGTCAGTAGATTTCTGACCTCCTTGAGGTTAGTGAGTTTTGCAGCTGGCATTAATGGAGCCAAAATTTCATTCCATTTTAGTACTGGATTAACTGAGGTACATAAGGCAACACACTTGCAAATAAAGGGACTCCATTGGTCTCTGTTTTTCTGGGCATTTTGGTGACACATCTCATGGTCTCAAAGCATTATAGTAGGAATATGAGATTTAGGCCTTTCAGACATGAAGGAATGCTGTGGGAACAAATGCAGCAATAAGCACAGCTTATGAGAAAAGCAGGTTAACAATAACTGTCTTTATCAGAAGAGAAGACACATCTGGAAGCAGGTGTGAATATCAGGTCTCAGAGCTGGAGATAGTCTTGAAGTCTTGAAGATGTACAATACTCAGCTAAAAGAAATTTTAGCATGACATAAAAAAGATGCTTTTTTTGTTGTTCATTTAGTTTGTTGCTTTCAGTTATTAATCTGAACTGCATAGATAGGTTTTGTAGTAGTCATGTCATTTGTTGGGCAGTTCTGTCTAAACCTTAGGGTAGTGCACAATGAATTATGACACACACACATATACACCTGCAAACTGTGCAAAAATCCTCAAGGAAAATTTTAAGTAAATATGTCAAGGAAGAAACTGGCCTCACATCCATCAATCTTAAATGTGTCTTAAATGTGTCTTAAAAAGAGAGCCACAAACTTTGGTTCTTGGAACCAACAGAATGCTTCACACAAACATTTTTTTTCCACTTAAAAATTCTCTTGTTTTAGCAGTAAAAAGAAAGGATGGTTTGTTATCGCCATTCATGTATGACATTATTTTACAGCTCACAGTTAGCTGCATGCAGACTTTAGTCAATGCACAAGGAGGTGTTCGTTACCTGAATGCAAAAGTTTAAGCAATCACAACTTAGCAGAATCTCTTGGCCCAGGTCTCATTAGCCTGGGATTTCCAATTCCCCTGGAAGCACCTTGTTGAAGCAGACAGCTTGCCTCTTCCAGCACATCAGCTCTTCCTTTGTGCAAAGGATGTTACAGGAGAGTGATTAGATGGAGGAGGATTTTTCTGCTAAGAAAAGAGCTGGCAGAGGGGGATACTATAGTAGAATATACAATCATGAATGGCAGATGGAAGGCAAGTAAGAAATGGCTGTTTCTTTTGCTGCCCCTAGTTCTTGCATAAGGCAAGCACGTGGTATGTTCACAAAAAACAGCGTTTTGTTGTACTCCTTCACAGAGTACTGACTGAAGCAAGTTGTGAAACTTCTTGCCATAGGATTTTTTGTGTGCCAAAAGTTTATGCAGATGAAAAAAGGAGACTAGATAAAGTAATGAAATTAAAAGCATCACAAAAATTAATGTACCAGTGAATTTTGATATGCCATTCAGTCTTGGGAAGACTTGCTGCTGGAAGCCGAGTGAATAAACTTGGGACATATAAATGCCAGGCTACATTTGTCCTGTTCTTGTGCCCTTATCAGGGCACCTGGTATAGCAAGAACTCAGACCTTTGGCCTGACCGTGCTAAACTGGTCTCGTGTTTGCACCTCTGCCTGGTTTGTGCTTATCTGTAGCCTGCTGGTAAACTTCTGTACAGCCTCCCCCAAAATGTCTTTTAGGAGCGTAAAGTATCATGAACTTTTACCCAGCAATTTGTGCAGATTTCTTGAACTTTAGAAGAAGCTATAAGTAATGACATTTGCTGAAGAATGCAGTAAGATACAGAGTCAAGCAGGCCTAAGTCTCCCAAGTGTGTGTATGTGTGTGCATGCATGAGGAGAGGGAGACAAAGAGAAAATACGTGTGTGTGAAAGTAACTTTGTGTGTAAAACAGATATTTTCCATGACATATGTTGATGAATTGAATTCTGTTAATTTATAAACTACATTCAGAGCTGGTAGAATTTTTGCAGTGTTTCATGGCCAAATTCTGTGAAAGGACTGGGAAAAATCTGTTCCAATTTATTTTATGCTCTGCAGTGATTTTCTAACTAACTGTGTGTGAATTATTATATTTCGATCTGTATATAGAGCACTGAGCACTCTGGCCCCAGCCCAGACAAGCAGTTAAAGGAAATGTCCTGCTGAATTCACAAAGACTGTTTGCATTTTTAAAGTTAAGCATGTGCTTAAGGGCTTTGCTAGATCATAACCAAAGATCTCAGGAGCAGTTGGCAAGACTGATACCACAGAGAATAGAAGAAGAGGAAAACAGCAAGAAAGATGTCAATAGATATATTGACATGAATTTGGAATGGTGCTTAGCATTTGAGCGCATTAAGGAAAAAGATCTAAAAAGCTCAAGGAAAGTATTTGAGAGAGTGTGTTGACTGTTAAAAAGAACACTTCTTTCTAACAGCCGTACATCAATCACTGACTTTCAAAGGAGAGAAACATTGCAACGTGTGTTGCACCATTCTCACTGTATTATTTTATGTGTTTCACTGCAGCAATTTTCAGCACACAAATTCTTAACCTCACTTTGGTCCTAAAGCACCTGCAGATCACACCATTGTTGAGTGGGCGTCTCTAGAGACTGTCCTTTCAGAGCAGGGGCAGCTACAGCAGGTTGCCCAAGGGCTTGGCTGTTTCCAGGAGTGAAGTTGCCACAGTCTCTCTTGACACCTTGTTCCAGTGTCTGACCACCTTCACCAAGNTTTCTCACTGATTCTGATTTCCATAACAGCCATAATTTCACTCTTCCTTTTCAAAAGTTCAAAGCTCCAGTGCTGGTAAAGTGTATAGGGATAAGATTGAACCCTTGGAAAACAGCAAAACACATGAAGGCAAAGGTGCGTGATAAAACAATTTATCTGTGGCTTTGCAGTTATTACACAGATAACATTTTGATAAGTGTATTATATTCAGTAACTTAGTATCTATGTGTGTAATACATAATTTTTTAGTTAAAAGTTTATCTTCCAAAACTGTACCGTGTTTTTCAATGAGTCAGCTGGTTACAGTGACTCCTGCAATTTGTGAAGTGAATGCATTTATGTATTATGACATGAAATGTGCTTCATTCATTTCTGTCCTGCTGTTTATTTATGATACTACTTCAGAGGAGATGAGTGAATATTCTATAATACCTTTCAAGAGGTCAATGTAGCCTTAACTATAGTGTCTTCACTCTGCACTGACTAGTAAATCTTTGTTGAGGGACGAGGTGGCTGAGGTTTGTATGCTCACCATGACCTGCATGGATTAATGGAGAGCAAAGGTTCCAGTGAGTGTGTTTGTACAAANCAAGAGCTTGGCATCTTCTTCCAGTCATACAAAGCTTCTGTCAGTAGTCTCATAAATGTTTAGACCTTCTTCCCATACACATGGATTGGCCATAGGATTGTAAAATGGGCATAAGTGTGAGTGCTTTCAGGAATTTAGTTGGCGAGTCAGAGAGTTAGTCAAAGTTATAGTAAAAATGGAAAAATCACTCAAACTATTTACTGCAGAACTCACAATTTCATGACAGAGATATCACAATGCATGCGCACATTTTTTCACCTTGAAATTTAGAGGATTATTTTTTCTTAATCCTGGGACAGATTTGAAAAATTTTCATTTTTAGCTGTGGTAGTTGTCAGCTTTTAAGGATTCACTCACTTTCTGCCTCTCCCCCACCCCTCCACCCCTCCACC